>DWLR01001316.1:0-18795 GCA_018246295.1 Papilio alexanor hazarajatica
GGCGGCGCGCGGTACAGCGGCGGCACGGGCGCGTGCGGCCGCTGGATGGGGGCAGGGTAGCGTGGCGCCGCGGGGCCGCCGCGCGACATTGGTCCCCCGCTCACACGACCGTTGTTGCCACCGACCATTTGCTATAAAGAAACATTGGTACATCTGAATCAACTAATTTTAATGTTTATCTATTTATGTATACTAGCTGATGCCCTGGGGCTTCGCACTCATCCATTTTTTATTTTTCTCCAATCCGATCAAAGCGCTATCGCTAATCCAGAGCTAATCCATAATAAATACATCAACACGTAATTAAACAAATTAATCAAAACAAAACAAAATAATCAAAACGATCTATTCTATCGGATTAAATTGTAAAGATAAATAATCCACGAATTATCTTACAAAATTTGAGCAAAAAAAATCCAGTCGTTTGGGAGTTCAGCCTCACACATACATACGTACGTACATACACACACACACGCACACACATTTAGTGTTTTTTTTACACCAAAAAGTGAAGCACTGGGCATGTCAGTAATAGGTCGGTACTTTTAATCTTCCCTTTTTTAATATGTTACTAGTCTAGTCACATGACTGTAACAAGATTGTTAATTTACATTCCTTTTTTAACGTCAAAAAATCGTCTACAAATATCCGCCTTTCCCCAACGATCTCGCACACATTCGCAGTCCAACGTGCGTCAGTCGCCAAGGCAGCTCCGATTCTGTGCAGGGCCAAACCACCCCGCTTCTGCAGAAAGGTCAACCCTGCTCTCACTTTATTACTGGCTAGCTGTACTGCGTGGTTTCATCCACCGTACAGTTTAATTTAAACGAAATCATATCATATGCTTATCAAGTTATTAATTACTGTGATTAATTAAATTAATTCGTAATAAATAATATTTTCGGTAAAACCTGATCTAGGTATGGCAACGTATATTATCCGAGCGAAGATGTTATATGATTAAATAAATTACCGCATATTTTTTTAATAAGTGCAAAATTTTTTCGACCGCCATTTTTCTACATTCCATTACATTGTGGTCAATCGACAATCAATATTTATAGCCTAAAGCGTTTCGTAAAGTGTAAGACAATACAATTCTATATTATATAATAGAAAAGAATTCTTCAAATCCGATTGATAGATTATTAAATTAGCGATTTAATATCTTCCGCTTTATTATGAACATTTTCATAAATTGTACTGACATATCAAATTACAAGAATTTATATTTAAATCAACCTGCTATTTATTGCTATATTTTAGTACAGATGTGGTCTATAGCTTACAGAGTAGCACACCTGCTGATGCTGATGTTGTTGGTGTTGTTGGTGCTGCTGGTGCTGTTGATGCTGTTGGTGCTGCTGATGTTGCTGATGTTGCTGATGCTGTTGGTGTTGCTGATGATGCTGGTGAGGCGTGTGCGAGGGCGGCGGCGCGTGGTACTTGTGTTGCGGTGGTGAGTGCGGCGGCTTCTGGGGCTTCGCAGCGCCCTTAGGCGTGGGGGAAGCCGATTCGCATAGCGGCGCAAAGCCGTTGGCGTGCTCATGTAGGGGGCTCTTAAGCTGCGGTTGGGGCGGAGGCCGCGGCTGTGGCGGCGCGTACTGCTGCTGCAACGGCGCCCTGTACTGTTGCTAAGAAAACAAGGCGGCAGATGTAAGTTTATGTACAAAAGTAAACATATACAGTTTGCACCCACTCTTTTTTAAAAAGGCGTAATCAATGACCCAGAGTTTGCAGTCCATTCTTGATAAATTTAGCGTCAAAACTTCAGGTAGAAACCAAAATCCAATTTCGTTCAATGTATTAAGTATTTTGGAAAGCACTTTTAGGCAGTCTAATTGTGCCTTTAACAATATAGCACCCTTGTTATTTTTCAAAAGACTGCGTATTTTATCATTTACATAGGAATTAATAAGATCCTTCATATTTGGACCAGATATTACACAGCAATGACTACAATATATAAATTATTTTTCTTATCCAATCTTTGATTGGTCACTTAACTTTTCCTTGTTAAAAAGACTAGATTACTAACAACTAGATTGGATTTCTAACGAAAGTACTATCACTAGTCATATTATAGCGTTAATGAATATTGCATACCTGCATTTGCTGTACGGCAGCGGCTACTTGCAGCTGCGAGGTGAGGAACTGGGATCCAAACGCGTTGCCCGACTGCGCGGGCTGAGTGAACTGCAGCGGGTATGTGGGTGCGGGCGCCGCGGGCGGCTGGTACGGCGAGTAGTACGAACTGGCGGGAGGCGCGGGCCGCGGCAGCAGCCCCGGCAGCGAGTACGGCGCCTCGCCTACCGGTCCCGAGTAGCCGAGGAACTGCTGCTGGTAAGTGTTCACACCGCCCACGCCTCCCACGCCACCGACGCCACCACCTTTACTGCCTGCAGATGCGAATGATGTGACAAATTCAGCAATCTGAAGTATATCTAGATTAGTACTATATTTTATAGTTTCGAGATAATTTAATTATTTCCAAAAGTGCGGCCAAAAAATTTATTAATATCTATAAAATGATTTGGTTTTGAAGTTTATATTCATACCTATCGCTCCTATTTGTTGTGAAGAGGGTTTTACAGTAGCAGACATTAACGAATTTGATGTGCTTGAAATGAGTACAGTGTTGGGGCTATTACCCAACTGCCCCGATTGTCCAAACGCGGCACCACCACCGGCAGCGGCCGCCTGTTATCATACAAAATAGTTTTGAAATGCAATATGGCACAATAAAATATCATTGAAGGAACTAGATGTTTCATACCATGCGATATTGACTTGGAAGACTTTGGAACATGTCAGGAGGCGGCTGGTAATTGTAGGGAGCTGCAGAACCGGCACCGTACGGTGTACCCGGGAATCCTCCGAATTGACCTCGACTCTGATCCAAAAATGCTCCATATAACCCCCCTTGTTGCGGCAGCTGTTGTGAAGAACCTAACAATTGTTGCGATGAGTTAAAAAGAACTGCTGGCGGTGAAGATACAGATAAACCGCCGTATCCACCTTGGTATCCCATGTGATTGTAATGCTGAGGAGGCGGAGATTGTAGTTGCTGAGTAGGCTTAACTTTACAAACATTTGGAGGAGCACCAGTATCGGTATTATTTTCTTCAAATCCAGCAAACTGCAATTCCTCACTTCCTTCAGCCACGGCAGGCATCTCCCAAACTTTTTTAACGCTAGCAATTTTTAAATTGAGATCAGCAGCCAGAGGAGAAATAGTATTGGAAGAGCTCATGTGAGTACTCCTTGGTAATCCAAGTGATTTAGCAGCTTTATCTTCAGTTAATTGACCTAAATCTGAGTCAAAGGCAAAATCAAGCTTCATGTCTGAGGAGTCTTCTGTCTTTTGTGAAGTGTCAAAAGATATTGGAAGACTCAAAGATCCTTCAGGATCAGGTACAGGCCTACTGTTCTCTGCCATTATTTCCTGAATAGATCTTGGCCTTGGTCGTACATCACCATTGAAATTAATGGACCGTGCATCAATTTCTGTGGGAACCTCTTCACTCTGAGCTTTCACATTAGCTGCACTCGGTTGATATTTTTGTTTTAATGCTTCAGCTGGAGGAGCAGTTTTATAATTGGTATTTTCAAAGATAATAGTCTCCACAGGAGGAGTGGTGCCATCTAAGACTCCAGTTTTTTCTGATATAATTGTGCATGGGCTTGAAGCTGCCTTTGTTTCAGTGGGAGCATCTCCAGGTGTACTTCGTTGGCTTGATTGACTTGATTTGTTATCAATTACCTCTAAGGGCTCATCAATATTACCACGAAGGGTCTGTGAAATCGGTTTGTCCCAGGCATTGATAGGTGGTGGTGGTGGGGCAGCACCGGTATCTGGACTGAAGCTGGACATAATGCCCATTTGTTGTTTCTGTCTCTGTTTTACAAAACGGGGTGCTAAATTGGCTTGTCGGGGTCTTTCATACTGTGGATTGGGTTTACCAGAAACTGGTGTCGGTCCCCGGGCGTTTGACTTATCATTAGAGCTTCTTGGCGATGAACCGTTTCTACCTCCCCCTTGATTGGAATGAGATCTAGGTTGCTTAGAAAGTTGTTGGTTATCATCTTTTGTTGTTGGTCCTCTGCCATCTTTAGAATTCTTCTTATTCCTCACTTCTTGGAAACCATCGTCAACAATTTCATCATCTTTCTTTATAGAAGATATCTTATGGCTTATTGCTTCGGTTATATCAGTACTTTTTCCGTCTAAAATGTCTTTCTTGTTGCCCGGACCGTTACGACCGTTATTTTGCCGATTGCTATTATTTTGATTACGTCCACCTGGTCCCTTCTGGGACTGACCAGATTGTTTACCACCAATAGAACGGCGACGTGGGCCACCGCTTTCGGAATGTTCAGATGTTGTCTCCCAATTTTCGTCTTCACCACTCAGATGTCCAGCTCCTTTCGGGCGACGATCACGACCCCTACCAGTCGATGAACCAGTTCTTGGCTTATTAATAGTTTTACTTCGATCATCTTGAATAGAATCTTTACCATCCTCATTATCTTTAATAGCTCTATTTGCCTGACTGAATGGACTCTTAGTATTGGGTGGTCCATAACCGGTTACCCGCTTTGCGGGGGCTGGAGGTCTAGTTGTTCCTTGAAAACCACCCCGTCCTCGTCTAGAGGGCTGTCCACGAGGAGCGAATGGTATTTCCCTATTATCTATACTATCGCTTGCTGGCTGACCTGAATCCACTAAATTGTTCATATCTTCAGGTCTTTCTGGCTTCTTTGGGCCACGAGGGCTACGAGGGGCCCTACGATGTTCTTTGCGATCAGCGTTAGGTGCTCCATCAGTCGATGCATCAGATTCACTGGCTCTATTTTTAGAACGGGAACTTCGATGCGATCGTCGTCCACGAGATTCTCTTGGTCCCCAACCTCTGTTATACACATAACCGCTATTGTTTCCATATCCTCTGCCTTTCTTTTCAGATCCTGATCCACTTGATTTTCTTTCAATGGGCTCCTTTAAAGATATTTTATGCAATTGTTCATTGCTGAAAAAATCACTTTTCTTTTCTTCACTCACATGTGTTTGTGAATCATTAACACCTTGGATAGATTCAGCAGATCGTGCATCATTGTTTTTCGTCAACAAGCTTGTCGGATCGTTACTAGACTTCGATGCTATGGACTCAGATTCTGAAAAATCTTTGTCAGACTTTTGAGATGTGAATGCAGGCTTACTTGGTGTATGTTGTGAAATTGTGTCAACCGATTTTTGAACTTGTGATGAAATTGAAGGAAAATCATTTTGATTTATAGGTTTAGAAATAGACTGATTACCGGGTCTAGAAAGAGATTGGTTATCGGTAAATGGAAGTTGAGATTGATTAGAAGAAATAGATACAGGTTGTGTGATACCATGTGTCACTTGAGTTATTTGTTGATTTGAAGTAAAATCTTGCACATTAGACCCTTGATTTGTATGAAACTTATTAGCTTGACTTTGTGGTGCAGAAGCATGTGGAGGGTTATTTATTGAAACAGCAATTTGTTGTTGAGGTTGATTAGGAACTGTTTGTTGAGGTAAAGAAGCATTAGTATCTGTTGTAAAATCCTTTGATGGTCGCTCTTTCTCTTTAAATGTTTCAACATTTTCATTTAAGGCTTTTAAAGGTGAACACTTTACTTGATCTTCTTGTGATGCTTCAGCCCATGAAGTTTTACTATAGTCTTTTTCAGAGGATTCATGTTGAGCTACATTTACTGGTGGTGTAGGATGTCGCTCTGGTGGTTGTAATTGTACAGAAGAATCCGTAGGAGCAAATGGCTCTGTGAGACCTATACTTTTTCTTTCAAATACTTCAGTCAATTTATCTGCAGCAGTTCTACTTCTCTGCTCAATGTGGCCCTCTGTAGTCTTTCTTTCAGACTCATTACGTCTATCTTTGTATTCATTGCCATAATCTTTAGAGTTTGTTTTTTCTATTTGAACTGATTTGTCGTAATCTTGCATTTCTGAACGCCACTGTGGACCAGATGCTTCTTTGTCTCTTCTTACTTCATCCTCGCGATCTGAATAGTCCCTGAAAACAAAACGAAAAAAATGAAGTATTCATATAAGATTAAATCTACTTAAATTAATTATTGTTAAAATAACCAAATACCTTGAATAAGAACGACGACCATTATGTGGAACATGGCGTGGAGGAGCATTATATGCAGGTGGGTCTTGACGCCTAGGAGCAGTTTTTCCCGAAAATGCCCACCCTTTATGCTGTTCATCTTGTTGTCGGTTTTGTTGTTGTTTTAAGAACCTTGGTGGTATATTAGCTTGGAAAGTTTTAGAGAATGCATTTGTCTGATCACGATCACGGCCATAATCTCTGTCCCTGAAGTCACGATCTCGATCAGTTCTTTCTCTATCAACTCGATCACGGTCACCACGATCGCGTTCTCTATCACGGTCACGATCTCGTTCTCTATCCCCACGCTCTCGGTCTCTATCAAATCTATCACGATCTAAACGGTCTCTGTTGTCATTACGATCTCTGTCACGTGCATCTAGTCTTTCTTTGTCATTATCCATGAGATTTCTGTTGTCGTTTCTATTTCTATCTCTGTTTTCATGTCTTTCCCTATCAGAATCTCGCTCTCTATCTCGGTTATCGAATCTATCTCTATTTTCATTACGATCGCGATCCCTGTTATCTATACGTTCACGATCTCTTGGTTCCCCGCGGTCTTTTTCCCTCATGTCTCTATCACGGTGATCTGTTCTGTCCTTTTCCCTATTATCCATTCTTTCACGGTCTCTATTTTCTAATCTTTCTCTTTCCCTAGAATTTGTATCTCTCTCCCTTTTGTCATTCCGACCTTTGTCAACGCGATCTTGTTTTTCCCGGTTATCTTTAGACGGTTGAATTGGTGCCGATGTATCACGCATCTGACGCCGTTGCTCCTCTTCTTTACGCTGTCGTGCTCGCGCAACAGCTTGTGCAACTTCATTATTTTGCTTTTGTCGCCTTTCAGCCCATAACTGGTCTTCATCACCAGGTTCCTGAATTTTCGAATCTAAGCGCTCATTATCTGCGCTTGCACGGTTGTTATTAATTTTGTTGTTAGACTTTGTAGTCGGAGCCGACGATTCACCATCCGAGAAGTCCAATTTTTGACTAAAAAAATATTGATAATTATTACACATTAAGAAGATTTTTTACGCAAATAATTTTGAAGTTACCAAAGTTACTCACTCATAATCAATATCATCATGTTGAGCCCATCCTGCATCGCGCGAGATATCGTCGAGTGAAGATATTTGTTCTTCCCTCAAAATGGGGCGTGCAGTTAGAACCTCCACGGCTCGGGGCGTAGCAGGCGGTCGAGATATTGACCGGGAGCTCGACAGGTTGCCACTATTTGCGGCGCTACCGCCAGCGCTGCCGCTGCCTCGATTGTCACGAAGTGTGCTCAATGTGCCCAACCCGAGCCCACTGCCACTGCTACCTTTCATCAGCTACATAAAACGATTAATTGAATTAAACATTTAGAATAAAAAAATATTAGTTTGCTTGTTTGGGTTTTATCTAGGTGTACTCACGAAGGATGGCAGTATAGCACGGAAAGCGGGTGTTTGCTGTGAGGCGGGCGTTGAGGCGGGCGCGGCGGCGGGAGAGGATGTAGTTTCTTGACGAACGCCTGCCGTCCCACCGCACGTCCAACTGCCTTCCGCTAAAATTTGGGTTTAATGTAATATAAATTAATAAGATAATACCTTAATTACGCAATTGAATATTTAATAGGTTAGGATTATGAATATATATTGTTTAATAAAAAACTACGTATTTTGTCCTTGTCAATAACACATGAAAACTAATGTTACATTTCATTAATTGATTTGTCCTTGTGGACCAAAATATCCAAATGGACAGACACAGATATAATTTATTTAGTGTTATTTAAACAATGTTCTTATTAAATCAGTTATTAAATTATTTTATTGCTTGTTATAAACAGTTAAAAATATTGTATAATTATTTATTCTAAAAGCTCAAGTCTAAGTTTGTAGTGAAGGTCGTGAATGAAGGAAAGGCATTGACCTTGAGGTCACATTATGGATAGTGTGATAATTAATATTGCTTGCATTAAAAAATAAAAATGTATATAGGCGCTTTTAAAAAAGTACTAACAATACAAATTTGGATATTACATAACAATTTATAAAAATATGAACCTTGCTAAAATTTTTGTTATAAATAAATGCTGTTCTTAGTAAACAAGCCAACACACAACTGTACATAATACAGTTTTGGTATGTATACATATTTCAGTGTGTATACTTTATGGCCACATAAAAGTGTCAAAAACAATCACTTAACAATCAGAATAGCATCAAACTACATTTTCGAATTTGAAAGATTACTGTAACTAGTTTATGTTATACCAGTTACTATAATCTTTCAAATTACAGTTATATAAATGGCATATGTTTACCATTAAAAATAATAGTTTTTCCATAAAAAAAAAAAAATCTAATTACTAATAATTACTTTGTGGTCTGAGTAGTGGTTGGGAGGATGGTGCATCTGTAGTTCGATGTGAAGGTTGAGCGGCAGCCTCTAATGAGGGAAACTCTGTGCGAAAATGGGGTGATGAAGGAGGTGGCAGAGGCACCCAGCCGCCCTGTGCTGTGCCCGCAACAACACTGCTGTTCGTTGTTGTAGCCTGAAAAATTATTAATTCAATTATTAAAGTTCAACATTATAATAATATTAAAGTTTAGTAGTAATATATACTTACTGTAGTTTGGGAAGTGCATGTTGCCGGTGTTGATACTGTTGTGGTGCTAGTAGAATTGGAACTGAAATTGTACAAAATACATTACAAAACTTTATTGACTGAAATTGCAATTATATATGTAAAACCTAAATTACATAAATAAAATAGAACTTTCTTTTAAAAGAAACCACAACATGAAATGTTTAAACTTCAGTTAACAGATTTTCAAAAGAATTAAACCAGTATTATACTCAGCATGGAGTATGAAACAATAATCATACAAAAGTTTATTTATGCCTTATAAAGCTAATAAGTCGTTGCAGTTTTAAAATATGCTACAGAGTATATTGTAATTTTTATGGCAAATATATTAAATGACTCACTTGATGTTCGAGTCTAGTCCAGTTTCTGTTTTTAAAGAAGGCAAGTTTGCTGGTGGACGTCGAGCAGAGGGAACTTTTCCAAGAATTTGCATTCCATGTTTGCGGCTTAGTTGAGATTTAACTGAGGACGGTTCTGAGCTTTCGTTCTGTAATTAGTTTTGACATGTATTGATAACTAGAAAAACCCAATTTTTATACAATTCATTAAGCTTAACTTTGAAAAAAATATTTTTAGTGTATTATGTTTGTTTTAACTTTTAAATTCAATCAAATCTCAGATCATAAGAAAATAAGGTATCTTTAAAGGAAATCAAACAAATTAGCCTAATAATGTTTATATAATAAACAACTTAGTGATTATCGTAAAAATGTTTTTAATTAGTTATATAGATCTATTTACTGTTAAGCTGAGGAAATTATTTATGCGCTCTCTTGTGTTAAAAAACTAAATATGAATAGGCTTACAAGGCGGAAATAAGGAAATGAAGGTCGATAAAAACTTACTCTATTGGCGCAGTACAAACTATTGATGTCCAACTTTTGATATTTTTGCTTGCCGGACGTCGGCTTGCTCTGCGCCGTAGTTCCTCCGCCGCCCGGCGTC
This sequence comes from Papilio alexanor hazarajatica, assembly GCA_018246295.1. Lineage (NCBI taxonomy): Eukaryota > Metazoa > Arthropoda > Insecta > Lepidoptera > Papilionidae > Papilio > Papilio alexanor. Next base: position 9,742 of record DWLR01001316.1, read on the forward strand.
GAGAGTGCAGACATGCTGCGATGTACACACCATCAGGAGATCACCCTCTCACCGACCACCAACTGCAATCAATGCAATTGGTACTAACACTAAACGATGCACTTGACGTTACACAAACTTATAACAACAGTCACCACAGTTCTTTGTCTTTCGTGATTTTCAATATAAAAACAAAATTTTCACTGCACTGTTACACTTGAAACTTACTTTACGGATACGTTACAGTGTTAGTATTCACCACGTATTCACAGTCTAAATAATCAGTCAAAATACTTTCACAACTTGTATGAAGGGAGAATTTAAGCCCTGCCCTCCGAAGTATATTGACGTGTTACATCCGTAGCCTGAACAGACGTTGGATCGATGACTAGACTTTTTAGAATTTAAAATTTAACTTTAACACCCGTTACGTCCGTACTTGAAAGTATCATTTACATCATAATAACGGTACAAACTCTATACAAGTAGAAAACGGTAAATAAACGAATTTTTGTTAGCAACTGAAACAACAAAAGAGAAATAAATATGTACCTTGGTCCGTTATATCGAATAATACGAAATAAGAAATGTCTTAGACAAATGCAAGTTTATTTAATGGAGATTACTTTAGATTTTTTCTATATCCTATGCTATGTACCAAAACTTATATCACTTTATTTTAAGATGGCGTCTCCAAAAGACGATCTCCTTCCTTCACAATCAATAGAGTGACGTCACAAAGACGCACAAAGCGCAACCTATCGGAAGAGTTTGAAAATGTACAAAATGCATTCAAAATAACATTTTTTGAAAAAGAAAAAAAATGGCACATTTTAAAGTTAACCTTTTCATAAATTTTTTAATTTCAAATTATGATTTTTGAAACATTAACAAAGACTACTCTGATTGTTTACAATTGATCTCAAACTTTTTGATCATCAAATGAAAAATATATTAAATGAATTCATAGAAATTTTAGTATAAAAAGAATTAAAATAATAATAAAAATATACTACTGGATATACACATAAAATATAACAATGTGTATAAAATTATATGACCCTTACTGCTCGTATACGCTTGCGCAAAACAAACCTTGTATCGTATTGATGAACTAAAAATCAGTAGTCTAAGATCTGCGGAGAACCTCATAAAATTAGAAGTATCGCAGAATTCCGGCAGCCATGTCGGGTAACATAGGAATGGAGCAGTTGATTCCTATTGTGAATAAATTGCAAGATGCCTTCACACAATTAGGTGTGCATATGCAATTGGACCTTCCACAAATTGCAGTAGTGGGAGGACAATCTGCTGGTAAAAGTTCAGTTTTAGAAAATTTCGTCGGCAAGTGAGTATTAACTATGTAGATAATTAATTAAGGGGATTATAATATTTTAAGTTGCAAATTTTTATAAAATCTCTTATGTCAAAGGCTTTATTTTGGCTTTATAATGTGATTTCTCATTTTATTATATTACTATTTCAAACAAAGACGTTTTTTAAATAAACTTAGCAAAATTATTAAAAACTTACGAATACTGTTTAAGTTGTACTGACGTAACAGCTTACAAACAATATGCTTTATAATAGTCATGTGAATTTGCTTTTTTTTAATACGAATTTGCGACTATAAAATATAAGTATATCATCATATGTTCAGCTAAAAAACGTCCACGATTGATTATAGCCTCCTAGAAGGGTAGTCCAGAAGATCTATTTCTTGCCGCTCCCGTGTAGTGGACTTCCACAACCCTGACCATATCATCTTGTGGAAGACTCATTATCGCTTCTAATGGCTACTATTCCGAGTTAAATATTATGTAAAATTCGAATTTCAAAATAATATTAAAGAAGTAGAAAGTATTGCAGTGGCCTAAATAATGTGCGCATGTCGAATAGTATTGATCTATTATATCTTGAAATGGGAGAGCTTCCTTATTATTGTTTGAATGTTTCAAAAGTCAAAGAGGGTCAAAGAATTTGAAAAAAAAAATGATAAAAGGAGAAAAGTATCAATGTTGTTTCAAAGAATACTTTCGTATTTAAACAGAATCAATTAATTTTGATTTTTTTTAACTTTTTATTTCAAGATAATTTTTCCCAATTTAATCCAAAACATTGTTAAACGGAATGTCAAAACCATAACCACCATCCACCTACCACCATATTGAAAAATAAATTAGTTTATCGATGATGTGATGTAAAGAGGATGATTAAGTTTTTGTGATCTTGAGGTAGTAAAACATTAATGTATATTAGTGAAAATGTCGGGGAATTATGGAATGCAGCAATTAATCCCTGTCGTAAACAAATTACAAGATGCATTTGTGCAAATGGGAGTACACATGTCTTTGGATCTTCCTCAAATTGCAGTTGTGGGTGGTCAGTCTGCAGGAAAAAGTTCGGTACTAGAAAATTTTGTCGGCAGGTGAGCCTATTAATGTGAATGTATAGTGAGTCACTTGCTTTTGATATAAATCTTCGAGATAATATGATTTTTATTCAAACCTTTACTGTCTTCTATTATTTAACAACTATTGATTTGGTAACTGAATATCCTATCAAGTATGTGTCTAATTTGAATTTGTTAATATTAAATAACATCAATGTAATGATTAGCTGAAGTTATTTTCTATACATTTTGTTAAATATTTGTTTCTTAAGAAATCTGAGAATCATAATATGTCATAATATGACATACACACATTCATATATCACATTTACAGAGTAACAACAACTACAAATGCTCTCAACAAAGCCAATAATGATATTACTTTATTCTAATATTGTATTATAAAATATAAAATTAAGAATTATTTTATTTGAAATTTGGCAACTTAGATTAAAAAAGCCCAAAGTCAATTTTTAAAACAAATTAAGCTTTCTAATGATAGCTTTGTTAAAAATATCGAAATGACTACATTGAATTTACAATTTTCATTATTATTTACAAAAGTGTGTAGACATTCCTTTCGGTTTTGTCTCACTCAAGATCATCACATTATTGCTTTCACTATGATTTTCATACTTGTGCTGGCTCAGATAGGCCCCTAAAATCCACTTTTCACATTTTGGGCTTACAATGTGACTAATGGTGAGCCATATCTAAGGTAGGGGCATGCTGAAAGGGTGAATGCAGAAACAATAACACAAATTTATGTTGCAAGAATGGCAGTGTTGGTAAGGGTCCTAGATGAACTGTCAGAAACAATAAGATTATTGACACACTATAAAAAGGTGATATTAAGAGCATCCATAACTGATAAGTATTTATGTGTAAATGGGTGCATGTGCTTATGTATTCTAGTGTTATGTTTGTTAAAATAATTCAAGCTCACTTCCATATTACTCTTTTCAACTTGTTCAATTTAAAATTTGCAACTTTCCATTACAAATTATTCAAATTAGCTAGAGAGCATAATACAATAAAATAATTATTGTTACAATTTGATATTGACACTTAATGCTTCTTAGTGATAGTAAAATACTTATACCTCGGAACAAAAGTAAAAACACATGACATTTACTGATATTTGGCTATAACAATATATTATGACTAGCTCATTCTTGCTACTACATTTGTGTAGAAGAAATATTAAATATTATATATTATAATGTTATTTAATTTGTTTCTATAGTTTGCAGGTTTTATTTATATCTCAAACTATATGACCTTTAAGTTTGAAACAAAAAAAGTCTATAAAACAGAATGCAATTTTTATTACTGTTTACATAATTTATATGACAACATATATTTGCACATTTTGTATTTTTTATGTGAGAGATATGGAGTTAGACAAAAGTAATGGTTACTGAAAGTGATGACAAGACTTATACAAAAATATATTAGGAAGGGTCAAAATATGAATGATGGTATGAATCAAGACATGCTTAGGAAGTAAAGTATGAATTAGATTACTTCACACTCAAATATGTTTAGTGATTTAGTTCTGTCTATATGCATGTTTTCTGGGCTATATAGATGTGTGTTTACTTATTTTCATGCTGTACATTTACTTAATTAAGAATGAAAATGTATAAAGCATTATTAAATTGTTTTTTTTATTCTTATTTTTTTTTAATTTTTACAATGTACCTATAGAACATTTTAAAGTAGAAAATATCTCATGGTGGTATATAAAATTTAATTTCAACATAAACATGACCAACAGCTTATATTAATGTTTTATAGTAATCCTTCATCAGCTTGCATTAATCTATACTAATGTTATAAAGATAAAAGATTTTATTGTTTTTTAGTTCTAGATAAACTCCAAAAGCGCAAACTATTTCAAAAATTCTTTCATTAATATAAAGGTATATCAGTGATTAATTTAGGATATGTTTTTTTTATTTGCCTATCAACCTGAGTGAGCAGATTATTTCTTTAATAATTTGTTGGTTCTAAATGGTCGAGTCTAGTTTCATACAAATTTATGTAATTTGTATTAAATTAATAGCAATCAGGCCCATAAACTGGTTATGGTTTTGGGAGTCCACTTAATGAAGGCAATCTTTTGGGTAGGTTTGTATCTTATTATGGAGGTCCTTTAGCTGATAATGATGTAAGATGGACTTCTTGTAAAAGTGACTTTTATGTAGTCTCTTCAATTAAATCATTAAAACTTTCATGAGAAATTTTTAATAAACTAATTAAAATAATGCACGAATCCAGCCCGTCAATCATACTCACCTTGATGAAGGACCCCCGACGGGTTTGGAACTAGGTAGTACTTACACTGGACTACAAGTGTGTTAAGCCATTATTTTAATTGGTTTATAGTTTCTTCAGTTATGCATAGTGAAAAATTTTAATTTGGTATTCTGTTACAATGAGCTCATATGAGATAATGAGTCATGAATGTTCTTAGAATATATAACTTGTTTACTAGTTCCCTCTTTTCTTTTCCAATATGGCAACAATCAGTTAATAATTTTAAAAGTGTAATTATTTAATATATTACATTTTTTAGTACAAGTAGAAGCTGATTATATGAAAAAGACATTAAAAGTAAATAACAATAAATGTGAATAATTATGACCACCAACCAACCCACCAACTATCAGCCACCACTATTTACCACATTCTAATTACTACATTTTGTAAGTTAATTTATAAAAGTAGTATATTTAGATATGATTCTTCTTCAGGGATTTCTTGCCTCGAGGTTCGGGAATTGTAACACGGAGGCCCTTAATACTTCAGCTTATACATGGAAATGCAGGTACATGTGTGTTATTTTACAGTCTCTCAGTAACTTAGGAAACATTTAAGTTCGTAAAACAAAAGCATCGGAAAGATGCTACAATAAAGTGATGAACGAGTAATTGAAAAGGATATTAATATGAAGTTGTTATCATTTGGTTCACATGTGTTTATTATCAGGATATTGGCAGAAGCAGTGGGTGTCACCCATCCAGTGCCATAAGTGATTAGGGCTGGACATATAAACTTTACATATTTTATTGTAATTTTGAGAGTTTTTGATTGCCCTGAACTTTTTTTTGGATTTGTGTCCTAAAGTAATTTGTTTCTGTGAGATTGTGGTACTTTCATGGTGTAGCTATGTATTTAAAATAAGTATATACTAAAAAAAAAACAGGTTTTGAGAGTGTAACTCTCATTTTCGCTGACAACCCTAACAGTAATCGGCAATTGCTGGTCCCCTTGTTTCCCATTATGCGATTTGTTCAATTAAATAACGTGCATTGGATATTTCATCTTTATTTAATGTTTGTCAGAATATGCCGAGTTCCTACATTGCAAGGGCAAGAAGTTTACCGACTTCAATGAAGTGCGCGCCGAGATCGAAGCTGAGACGGATCGTGTGACCGGCAGCAACAAGGGCATCTCTCCCGTGCCAATCAACTTACGAGTTTACTCGCCCAACGGTATGTCCAATATGTCGAAACCAAATAAAAAAAAAGTTTATGTTTATTTGATTCATAAGTGACATTTTTCAACGGATTAATAAAAAAAAAATACTGGAGCATTAGATTTTAATTGCACTAATGCAAATATAGTGATTTTTAATTTTATAATGGACCACTAGATTATTGAATCCAAGGTATTATGTGTGACAATTCAAAATATTGGGATACTGATTATTTGGCATATCGTATCTTCTCAGTTTCGTTTATATCTCTACAAATTAAAAGTTACTAATATCGCGAGAGGTCATTGGTACCGTTCATTATCGCCGTGACTATCCGCTCGAATATCTTAATAGGCGTACAGCGACTGAATGCAACATTTTAACGATAAAAAAGACAATGTATTGCTGATGTTGTTTGTATTACACACAGATAAATTATTATCACACACAAGTAATTATTTTCTTCAAGACTTTTGTGTCAAACATATATAGGAAATACACTAAAATAGCAGTAGCTTAGATTTCCTTAAACTGCTGTCATTGCACTTACATTTCCAGTACCCGTCCACCAATTTGCGTTGTCTACCTAGTGTAGGAGGATAATAGACTAGATAGGATTCAGTATAGACTTCAGAGTAGAAGGAGGTGGTTTTCAATTTGCTTGTATTTTTTTTAATATGAAATATTTGGAGACGTACCATGGCTATAATTGGCATAAATAAATATACATTTGAAGTCAGTTTTATTTTTGTTGAAAAAGTTGAAAGACTTCATATACTTAATGTATACTTTTAGAAATATTTTTAAATAAGTTGAATTGAGTGTTGTACATGTATTCAAAAATATAGGCGTTTACGCGATCTTTACAAATAAAATACATTTTCGATAAACATAGTTCTGGTCTAAAATTAAGTCACACTTACTATGTATCTTGATATTTTTATTTATTTTATAACTGTGCATACATTTTATATATCGGCGCTAGTATTTGTATTTTTCATTTAGTTATCGATTTAAACCATTTAAATGAATCACATCTTGAAAAATGTAGTATTATGTCGATAAAAATCTAGGTAGCGCTCATTATGGCTGCATTCTTTGGCTCATAGCTTCACACTCGAGAAAAGGTCAAAAGGCAAAAGTTCAGACTGCAGTCACTTCTTAATGAGCTTAGTGTCTGGATGTGCCACTTCTACGTAATGCTAATGATTATTGAACGAGTTGTATTCATGTGTCTTTAATAATAGTTTATCTATACATATAATAAAATCGTAACAGATCGGTGTCTGTACATGGAAAATAAATTAGCAAAACTATTACAGGGGGTATTTACCAATGTTCTAGAACTCAAAACAAAGATTTTTAAAATTTTTGTAAGTTTGTGCGCGCTACCCTCAGAAAACGGCTTAACCGATTTGGGTGCGGTTTTCACCAACGTATTGTAATTAGCTGCAATCGTGAGAGTTACGTGTTTCATCTAAATCAGTGCATAAATAAAAAAGTTATATCAATTTAAAGCGTTACGTTAAACATTTCTTCAGAAAAATGCTATAAAATGACTAGTTGGTTGGGAAATTTACGTTTACTATGTTATTCTATAAAATGATGATGGTTTAAAGATAATACAAAGTTAAAAATAGATATTTTGAAATTGCCAATGTAACTTGACCTTCGATCTACATTGTCTAATGGGCTGATCATGGTTCTACTTAGGCTGGTCTTTTCGGTTGACGGGATTTCGTGCTTATCACGAAGCAGTCGAAAAAAATTTGTTTTCAAAATTTTTACAATGTTGCTTCGTTAGGTCGCTAGATGGTATAAAATAATAAGAAAGTAGAATTTGATGAATTTAAAAATTAGTATTCACACCTGTTTATCAGGATTTTCAAAATTTTTTCTTTTTTACTCCTCAAAAATAATAAAGTATCCTTGGATAATCTTAATCTTTTAAGAAGTCTGTCACATATTGCGTAAAAAAATCCCGTCTCCCTAAAAGTATGTGGCGATTTAAGTAAAATTTTATTAGTTATTTAATCAACTGTATAATAATGCAACATATGAACCGTCACTTAGCGCTAAAAGGTCAAATATCGGGTCCATATCTTTTAAGGGCGTCCTAAGATTTTAAATTAGATAGGTGACATTTTGGCAGTGATTAAACTGAAACTTAAATTTTACTTAAATTTCTTTACGGGCTCCTTAAAACTATTAGGTGATGGCAAAAATGGGCGTAATTCAAGATAACTGTCTCTATTTTGGTATGCACTTTGTTAGGTTGTGTTTGTGTTTTTGTTTTTTTTTTCTGGCAATTAAATGGTTATTTATTTTATTTTTTATTTATTTAGGTTAGGTAATACTTAATTTAAAAAAGAACTGATTTTACAAGTTAGATTCTTTTACTTCCTTCGTAATCCCTAATAATATTATGAATACGAAAGTAGCTCTGTCTGTCTGTCTGTTACGCTTTTACACCTAAATCACTAAACCGATTTTGAGGAAATTTGGTAAAACTATAGATTTGACATTAGGAAAGGAAATATGCTACATTATATTGCGAAAAAAAGGGTTGAAGGGGAAGGGGGAAAGGGTTCGTAAAACCTACATAACCAATCATCACTAAACTGTATACACATATTCTTTAAGGTATTGGGAAGGTAAATACTATCCTATATATAGTGTTTATTACAAAAAATTACGGAGGGTAAAAAATTCATTTTAAAAATGCGAATGTTTGGTTGGACGTTTGTCACCAGCTGAACAGATCTGGACGAAATTTGGCACAGAGATAGATTATAGTCTGAAACATCACTTAGGCTTTTTATCCTGGAAAAATGTACGGTTTCCGCGGAACGTTTTTCACGCAGATATATGTATATGTTTACAATCAAGTTTGTAATCTAGAATGTATCATACCATTTTGGATTCCGAAATAAATGTGCAACTTTTGAAGTTACGTTCCAAAATAGCGTGGTACATTTTTTCAGTGCAGTCAGTTGAATTTGGGCAATGTAGTAAAGGACATCATCTTTTTTGGTCCAAATATGAAAGTGCCGGCCAATAAAAAAATATGCTGTATTCCGTTAGAACTTGTCCCCCTGAGTATTTATTATTATGACACCAACGCTGTAGGGTCATTGTCCTTGGTTTTATTGGAGTTCAAAAATTCAACATCTTCATACATTTTCAGTGAATTTAATAA
>DWLR01001317.1:0-18795 GCA_018246295.1 Papilio alexanor hazarajatica
CAAGAATTTTAAGTATTAGTATTAAATTAAAAGTTTTTTTATCAAGTTAATATATGTCTATGGTTTATGACAAATAAAAATCCATCCATCCATCCACTGCTGGACACAGGCCTCCCCAATGATCGCATCATTATGAAGTCATAAAATTGTCACGGAAATATGATTCATTTACCTCTATAACTGTTAGCTCTTCGTTTGTAGCACAATTTTCACACTATTTGTGCTAACAAGCGAACGTGTAAGCAATAACAGATTGATCTAGCCAAAGCCTTCATTGGAAGGTCAGCAAATAGAAGGGTCGGTTAGTATAAATATTTATCGAAATTAGAGTTATCACAACTGAACTGTTATGAACTGTTAAGTGCAATTACGAGATATAGACTCTGTCCACCCATAAAGCATTTAAAGCAGAAAATCTATTAGTAGATGATTCTAATTTTAGAAAATTAATGATTTTGTATGTTTACACATTATTCATAAAAACATATTATTTATTAAACTACATAATTATGATGAGATGTCTTATTACAAATATACCCGAGAAATATATAAGACACCATGGAAAACAACATTGTTTTATAAAAATAGTAATAATATTTTTCCATGTCCGCATTCTTCCTTATTTAATTGTTAAATACTTAAAATGAATACCACGTCAAAGTAAATACTAGCCAGCTATAAAAAAACAACAGGTTTTTTGCAACTTCTTGTCAACATTCATAGATTAAAAATAAAATCCTTCACGTTCTATATTGATTTTGAATGAAATCATGAATAAATATTATTTATCAGTGTATTTTATTTAATAACATCATCTATCACACAATTGGGCCGGCTCGAGTGGTGAAATACCACGACCTCGCAGAAGACATTTATTTTTTAAATTAATGAAATGTAATAATTTGAACATTATTAATAGTAATGAGTAAAGTAATCATACAATAACATCAATAATAACACGAGGGCGTCACGGTGCATTGTGTAACAAGAATCAATATTGTACCGATCGAAACGAGATAAAATTATACACGTGCACAGTTACTACGCAACTCCCACTCACTTTGCGCCGGCCTGCATAGCACAAAGATTAACAACCTACGTCAAAGTCAGACCGTCAAAGGTACTTTGTAATCTATACTTATTTTCTGAAAGATTCATGGCATTAAGTAATTAATAATTTACCTAGACACATACTAAAAACGAACATTTTTAACAAGTTCTGGAACTTTGACGCAATTTTCTGAGATTTGCACTGAGAATATATTGTAATAATTTTAGTTTTAGCATAATACAAGAAGAAACTATCGCAACGTAGGGTACGTTGATGGGAAAAGGGCAGTGACATGAAAGACTAATTTTATATGGAATAAAGTACCGAGTAAAATTTATTCATCAAATAAAAAACAAGTGACCTATCTCATTTGTAAAAAAATCATAATCTATGACCTCCATTTTATAATTCCTTATTATAATACACAGAGTAAAACGATTTCTCACGGTCTAATAAATGTTTCAAATAAATATAACATCGACTTTAAACGTACTGTTTGTTCTCAGTAATGCTGAGAAAACTATGTTTATGATAAAACTTAAATTATGTGACCAAATTTAACAAAATACGTGTATTTAGACTAAACTACTTTTGGCTAGCAGAGTTTTATGTTAAAATTCTGTGCCTAAAGTTGAAAGTCAATCTTTTATGTATTTTCAATTATATCTTCAATTCGGAAGTTAAGAGAGGCAAAATGTATATATTTAATATATTCAAAAATATTAGGTCTCGTAAAACAGAGAAGCGGGCAAAGATTGGACGCTTTCTTTGTTCAAAGAATGATCGCTGAACATAATATAATCATAATTGTTTTCCATTTTTATTTTATTTTGTTACCTCTTCATAATCTGATGTCCTAGATGAAAGAATAACTTAAAAAAAATATAAATATAAAAGGAACAAATAAGTTAAGTAGTAAATAGTAAGCCAGGGGTTACCAATTTCGGGTTAAGAGTTCCAAAAACAAAGTCAAACTCGTTTTCGGTTGGTATATTAAAATTTTAGACTTAGAAGAATCATGATGCAACACTAAGTTGATATCCAAAATATAATCGATAAGCAACTGAATGAAAATAAAAATGAGAAATGCCAAAAGTTAAAGTTTAAATCAGTCCATCTCCATTATGGCAACACTTTTGGTAATAAGTCATTTGCTTATAAAGAGAAAGAAGAGATAAAAAACACAAATGTTGGCCACCTCTGGCATGGAATAAAGTGTGTGCTTTACAAATCTGGTCATGATAAATAAGTGAAGGGTGAATTCTTGCAGTCGGCTTGAACGAGTTACCTAAGGGCACTAATCTAGGTCCCAATTTATCTACCGAGTATGAGCCAGTTATGCCATGCCGAGAAATACGAACAATTGCATTTAACTCACTTCCGACGTAATTTAAAAGAAAAAAATAATAATACAGAGAGGTATATTTTCCGATTCAGACAAATGTCTTCGAAGAATATAGCTTAAAATATTTGTTTGCGTTCAACATTAAATACAAATTAGTGAACATCTTATGTAACAAAAAAGATAAGTGAAAAAATTGTACAGAATAGTGCGGAAAAAGGAATAGTGAGTGATTTTTTGAAAATTTAACAAGGATTAAATGTGCGAATAATATAATTGTTTTAAATATCGAATATATAAATAAATAAATTTATTTTACATGAATGTTATGGTTTTAAAAATTCCTACAATTTGGTTACAATGGACAGCACAATATGAATAAATGTAAAAAATCATTTAACAAGGAATAATAAAAGAACTAGGAAGTTAAACAAGAATAATAAATATTTAAGCAAATGGCGGTCTTATTGCTAGGAGCATAACTTAACTTCAATGGAAATAAAAGATTTGTTTGTAATCTAGCTATACTTATTCGTTTTTAGAGAAAGTTGTTTTTTAATTAGATTATTAACAGAGAAACGGTTTAATAAGTTGTAAATCAAAGCGCTTCAGAGTTCGGGGCGTTGCGCTGAAAGCGCTAAACGCAAATTATTGCTAAATAACGTTCGTTACGTTTGATTGACTTTGATAATGGCGAACATACGGATCTTTATTGCGAAGCAAAACGATGTTATTATTACTCTTGCATCTTAAAAGCCCTGTAATTGCGATTACGCATTAGCGTAGGAATAACATAAGTATGATAAAACATGAAAAGATTATAGCTTTATTTATTTATAATTATAAATACATAAATTTACGATGTACATGTGAACTCCATTTCTTCATTACAACTACGCTTAGTTATTCCGTCACTAGATTATCGGTTTTGGATTATTTAACTATATGTATATTAATTTCACCATAAATTAATGATTTATAAATTGATATTTTACAACGATTAAAGGTATTTTGTTTATTCTTCTAATTATAACTCTATAAAATTTATTCCCTTCAAAATATACTCAGTTTAATCGTACAAGAAAATAGACGCGATCGTAATTTTGTGTGTTCATTTCAGTAGTACAATTTTGTAGCTACAGCGCTTATAAAGTTAAAAACACTTTTATGTACACTAATTGTTCCAGCTGATGGTCTAACTACAATAGACTAGTTTATCTTTTTTTCTGCACATCATTAAACAGAGAACAAGTCCGTAAGTTCTATCGTATCTAGTCCGCGTATCGTAACAACCTTCTGATCGGTTCGCTTTTACTTTTGCCCATTGTCCGGTGTTTATTGAAATATTTAGATACGAAAATATTGATGCAAAAAATGGCAATTATTGATGGCTGGTTATAATCGCATAAATTCTAAGTTACAACTTCTCGCGATCATTACCGACCGCAAATGGATAGGGAGCGAGTTAAGTGATAGATGATTTATGTAACTGTTGTTAAGTCAAGTACTCGGTTAAGTTGTCGCTTAACGACTGTGATTCCCAAAGGTGTGGACTTGGTAAGTATCATTTAGTTTGTGACTTATTAATATAATAATAATGTTAATAAAGAATCCTTTACATTAATCATCTTAAGGAAAGAGATCGAAAAGGTGATAAAAAATACTGTAAGAGTAAAGTTAGATACTCGTAGATTACAGCACCACCAGCGTTGATATAGTAAATTCAGTCTATATGGACCGTAGTTATGCTAAGTTACACTTTACTTTTAAGTTCATAAGGTACATTTAAAGTTACCAATTTCAAATTATTCCTCATGTTATAATTCAAATAAGTATAGTAACTTTTTGTTACTATTTGTTAGTGTCATTGATTAAATTAATTTTTCATTGATATCGAGATTATGATTTCAAAGCCATTATGCAGATTGTGCAATAAAATAACTTAAACGTTACTTAATAAATGGTTGTTACACAACGCTCAAATATTCGACATTGACCTGTTGTAGTAAATACTTGATTGTAATTGAAAATAATTGAATTCTAAAAAAAATATCACGACGAGTAATCATATTTGTTATTATATATTAGCGATAGATAGCAGTAGGAATTGCTACACACTATCTACTATCCGTTACCACAAAGCTCCCTAGGTCGGAAGAGTCTGATAAGAACTAACCAATGTTTCATTTAGTATTTTATACCACTATTGCAAAGTACGGAAAAGCATTGATACACATTATCTAGATTTTAAACTCTCTCATTTTTATTCTAAGTCAAGGGCTATTGATTGTCACAAAAATTTGTAATATTAATAATTAAGTCAATTCTCATTAAATCTAATAAGAAACAAATTTATAAGAATGTATATAAGCACAAACAGTTAAATTTAAAAATTACCAAATCTTCTTGAACTCTGCGTCTAAAACTTTATAAACAGTATTATTTCTCTTGTTTGTTTGTACATCGTAGTCGCTAACTTTATTTGATTAGTAAACTATTTCAACCCGATACCCTCGACCTATTGCTTGAAGTTCCTCGACATATCTCAAGAGTTAGTTACGCAAATATGGATTTGTTGAAACGATTTTCTGTCGCCATATGTAGTTTTAAACAGTTGACATACATTCCTTATAACTCCGTTGGGCCCTACGAGTACATAAAGCAAGTCATGGATTCAAATATCAGAGGTTAATTTGTTGATCGCCACTCACGCTGAGAACATGTTGATGTGAACAATGAAATAGTGTTTAGTGTAAAGAAACAAATTTTATTGAAAATTCACTTAAAATTTTGATCAAGATTGAGCAAGAAAATCATATGACCAATATAAATACAATAAATAAATAGCAATGGTTATACAAAGAAATATATATATATATATATTCATTGAAAGAATTAAATCCATTTAATAATAAATTTCGTCACAATTCCACATAAATAAATGAATTTGTTTTTATTTGAATATACTTTAATTTGATTTTGATACGCAATGAAAATTCATGAATAACATATGAATAAAAATAAAACAATCCAGAATAATGTTGTGAAAAATACTGCACGAGAGAGCCGAATTTCACGTGTAAAGTTTAACCAATATTTACTACATATCAGTTAACAGTGAGAAAACAACACCGTTTCCCGAAACTAGACTTATTCTTGTGTATACATGAAAAATTAAGCGTAGAAGACATACGAAATATTTTAATCTTGTAACATAGTACAACACACTTGCAATACGATGACGCGGACATTCTGTAGAATGTCACGGTCGAGCCGAAAGCCGACTCGCACGCCGACTCGCACGCCGACTTGCACGCAACCGAAAGATATGAGCATTGAGAAACATTGTCGAAACTGCGCCCAAACCGCGCCTACTGTTGTCACCTCAAGCACCGCCGTTATTGTCATAGAAATCATGCTTCAGTAATTTGAGCTTGGTATTTGATACTAGACTTTGAAATAAAAATAGTAAGTGCATCTGATTTGTTAGTAAATTCCCGAGGAAACTATAGCCAAAACCAATTACAATATATACGGAAGAGCAGGACATACTGTACCGACCCTACTGTAGAACATACTGTAGGTAGGAAAAGGCAGAAAGATGAATCTGGTAAAGTGATTATATTCATTATCTATCCGGCAAAATCATAAAGAACGGAATTACCAAAGCAAAATTTCAAAGAATAAATCTTAAGCTTAAAGTTTTAGTGGGTACAATTTTGCATCGCATTGTGGATTATATATAAAACTTCAATATTCAAATAAAAACAAATTCATTTATTTAGGTGGAATTGTGACGAAATTTATTATTAAATGGATTTAGCTCTTTCAATGAAAAAATAGTGCCCTTAATAGTATTGAAACAACTGCTTTTAGGTCTTAATCGAATGTTAGAGGTATACACTAAGATTTATCGAACACTCAATCATTCGCTGTTACTTAATAGCCTCCAGGCTATCTATGTATATACTACAATATATTTTTCTTAAAGCGCCTCTTCGACTAGCGTACGTTGGCAGTCAGATCCCTATATCTTACCCTGTCTTTTGCGAGGCGAAACAATTAGCGGCACTCACAATTCAATACGACAGAAAATATGTTGCAACTTATTTATTGTTAAATTATTTCTTATGTTTAGGTTAACTTATGATAAATAAACCGGCTGGTTGACTAGATGACATTGTTTTGATCTTTTCCAAATATATTTTTAGTGAATTATCACATTTTCACGTGTAATTTGTTTGAATGTCCTCGCTTTGGTTTTATAAATCTGAATACTTACACTGTAGATTTTAATGTAAATTAGACGTACAAGGCAATGTCAAATGTTGTGATTTAGATACTAAGATTAGTAGTTGCCATTTTTTGCGCAGAACCAACCTACCAAACGAGGTACCTAATGTTTTATTTTTATACTAGCTATTCGCGCCCTCAATTAAACTAAGCAAGCGACGCATTTATTATTCTAATTATATTAATCTCACAACTCAGTTCATTAGTTACAGATTTTATCCATTACCAACATAGAAATATTTCACCTAAATGCTATTTAGGTATGAATATATATAGGAATAAAAGGGGTCACATATTTTATTGTACATGAATGCAAAAATGAACAAAATTATTAAATGAATAGATTTTTTAAGAATTTTCGTAACAATAAAAAGTATTAATAAAAGAACTTCAACACTTAATATTCTTGAAAAAGTTTTAATGGAAGGTTTTACAAGATTTACTGCTTCAGTCTATAAACTAAGTCAAATAAAACAACTTTTAATTTAATTAACTAACTCTTACTTTTAATAGCTTTCTCGTGTCAAACCTGATTCTTTTGGCAATATGTTCAAGTAAACTTAAAAAGAAGCTAGGGTACAAAAATACCAACTATATTTATTCGCACACGAAATTTTAATTAAGATATTGTTTTAAACGCAACCGAAAAAATTACACTTTAACCTAAATAATTAAAAATATAAACCAACCTGATAATTAATAATTCACACGAAAATAACAAAAAATAAATGAAACGGAGTCATAAACAACACAAACACAATAAACAAAATTTGTTGTTATTTTATGTAAATCAATAATGATTTAATATAACAAAAACTGACCAAAAACAAAATCGAAAATAAATCGCGTACGTATAAAAGAATAACAGTGACGGGCAGCTTTGGCGCCAAAACGTGGTGAAATGTCAAACTTGCGCGGGAACGTAAGGTCGCGGTAAACGGCTGTATGGCGGGGCGAAGTGGCTACAGCGTAGAAATGTTGAATGTTGGGATGATTGTCTGTTTATAGTATAAATAATAATTTGGTTTTGTAATAGTTTGGCGATACTTAAGAAAAAACTTTTGACAAATGAAAATTTTCATTTTCCAATAGTGAAATTAGTACCCAGGTTATAGATTTGAGAATAGCTAGAATAGAGAGCACTCTAAACAAAAACAAATATAGTTATCACTAAGCAAAAATTTATATTATCAATGTCTTAAGCTTCAGCAGTCGTATCAGCTTTAATAAAAATACAAAATATGGTCTGGTTTTTAGATGGTATTGACGCCTTAGAAAAACAGTTTATCAAATGGTTCATAATGTACGAGTAGTTTTATTAAACAGCGGCCTTCTCAAACAACTAGGGCATAGATAGACGCGCGGCAGAACGAGCCACAAACGAATGATGCGGAAGGATTCCGCTGCGGTTATAATGTATAATGATATTATGGATATTTAATTTTTATCGTCTTTATTAGTGACATACTAAAAATAGATATTAGGAGGACATGAAACTAATAAGCATATATGCGTATATGTATATACATATAGATATATATACATAAATTGCAGCAAAATGGGGCACAAAACATATAACTCGAGTATGCTAACAAAAGAAAAGGCTATTTTAACACACAATTTGACCTCAAACATTCAACAATAGGCCTTGTCACTTCAGCTAATGACACATCATTTGATCGAAATTGTGTATTCGAAGGCGAAACTTCTAAATACCTTTCAAATTGTGACTTACAATATCATGTTATTAAACAAGTACATAGTTCATATAAAATGATTTAAATTTTGATTTTCAGCCTGTTTCTTTTAGTCACACTTTATCTTTTTTTTTTTTTTTCTATGAACGTTAATGTTTTTCCATGGCCATACTCTCAGTCAAATCACGTTTGCACAATAGCGGCTGATGCGGCTGACTGTACCATAGTTGACTCTCAGAAGTGAAAATTCAGGCCCTACACGTTTACGTGACATCAATAAATAGAAATAGTTAAGTACGAAGAACATGATCTCAAAAATCAAAGGCAAATGTCTTCTTTTTAAATTTACGAACTATTACATTACTTTTTCTTTATTATATTGATAAGGATATCGTACAGATTATCGATACTACATTCATATTACTAACTTGCTTTTTGTGACAAAGATTACTTTTATCTTCTAAATCAAATATTAAAATTAGTATGTAAATAACAAAATTTATAAAGTGAACACGGAAAGCATGAAGGTCTATGAGTAATTAAACGATACAAAACAACAGCAAAGCAAACGGAAGTTAGAGGCGACGATGTGGAACGCTGCAACGTTCCTTGCACAACCCATACATTGGTGCAATTTATTTATTTAATTACAATACAATTATTAACATAATTAACATGCAATCATAATGTGTAGACAAAGCTATATTAATATTATTAGTTAGAGATTTAAGAGCGGTAGAGAAAACGACGTAATTCAACTACGATGTTAATCTGTAGCCTCAATTCTCTTCAGGTACTTAAAGTTATTGTGACACTCTCTGGTCTGCTCTGTTTAACAGACGTTCAGTGCTAGATTTTCTCCCATGAATCGCCACAAGGTCCCTTAACATCATCCATCCAGTATACTCCCAACCTTAATAACAGGTGGGAAAATAACTTACGCTGTGGCAAGCTGTCGCTATCTATTATTTTAAAGAAGAAGGAGATTAACTTTCTTGCACTATCAAACAATATCTGCAATAATGTGACTAATGCTTTTTAGCATCTTTTATAGGAAAATGCGGGGCTTGGATAAAAAGGAAAAGGGGATGGAATGATAGGGAGTTGGGGAAGGTCTACGAGTAAGACGTAAACGCTGATGTTTTTAATAAAACAAAACATTGCGTTGAAAATTTATTCCGCTAAATATTGTTTATATAATGATCTCATTTTAATACAGCCAGATAAATAGCACACATGACTATAGAAAACTCAAACATCATGAAAAATTAATCAGCCATACATAATAAAGTGTAACTAAGTTCTTAATATATTTTTGTGATGGTTGTTGTACACCGTTGTATACGCTATTTCAATGAGGTTTCTGTTCATATTTTAGCAACATACCTTGCAGTTGCTGGCGCTGAACATAGTAATGAAAATCTCTTTATATTCCTCCATTTTTATCTGTATCTTTACTTCCACAAATATCAATTTCCTTT
The DNA here is from genome assembly GCA_018246295.1 of Papilio alexanor hazarajatica. NCBI lineage: Eukaryota > Metazoa > Arthropoda > Insecta > Lepidoptera > Papilionidae > Papilio > Papilio alexanor. The sequence goes on from DWLR01001317.1 coordinate 9,865, forward strand.
AATTCATGTATAAAATAATAATTATGACTTTTTAAAATTTAATTTTTGACAACATCCCAATGTAATATCTATCACTATCATTGTCCTGTCAACTTTATAAATATGGATATGATATATATTAATTTACAAGTTTATAATTTAAAATTAAATAATAATAACATTTAACACATAAAAACAGAGCTAAGTTTTGCTTAATATTGTTCCATTGGAAAATATTAACTAACGAACTAAGTGAGGTACGATGGGAACACATCATTCACATACGTATCTTCTCCTTCCGTATCCTTAGAGTCAGAATCGACTTCCGATTTTATCGTCACGTATTCTAACAAATTAGTTGAAGTCAATTTTCTAAACTCAGTGTTTGGTAATAGTTTATAAAATTGTTTTCTTTTTTCTTCATCCATTATTTCTTTAGAAATTGCACTTACGTCATTTTTATCAATCGTAGGAATGAGATATTTTTTTGAACTAGCTGCTGAAGTAGTACGCTCAACTGATTTAGAAAAAGTCTTCCTTTCAATTTTTTTACTTCCATCGTCACCTTGATCATAATCTACCCAGCCAAATTTCGATTTTGAAGGCTTTGGATCGTATGCCACAATCTTAGGGTTGTCGAACTTTTCACGAACCATGTGATGAAATTTACGAGTTGTCCTTGCTGTTGCCATTGTTCGTGTTGGACTTGTAACTTGAATATCCACGTCACTATCTGAACCGAGTTTAGTTAGATTTGGAGGAAATTCTTCATTATCGTCTTGCTTGTTTTCATTATTAAATGATTTGAAATTTTCAACAACATCATTTCGATCATAATTCCCAATTCCTTGTCCTGTTTTTCCGGCCGCCTCTGTGTCAGATTCCGCCATGTTGTCTTTAAGAAAATCATATTGTATTAAAGGAGTCATTGTAACAATAGGTGCTGATGTTGTTGTAGCCGTCGGTTTTAACTTAGCATTTTTAAGAATATTATTAAAGTTGGATAATCTAAAACTATTACTAATTTTTTTAGAAGAGTGAAGAAGTTTCTGAAAATCTTCTATTTTATCATTTCCATCATCCACCGCCTTAGAAAACGTGATTTGGTTGTCATCAGATCGAGATGTATCATTATTTTCTTTTTCTAAGCTGTCCATACCATAAATATTATCTACGTAAGATAATGTCTCAGCTGTTACTTTTTCCGTTGTCCATGCATATGCTTTTGTTGTTGAAATATCAAGAACTTTTTTTTTAATCGGTTTTATATCAGGTGCGTGTTTTATAGCATCTATTAATAAATCAATACCATCATTTACTGAAATATAAAATAATATGTCTTAGCTACATAAAAACATACTATATAGGTAACTTTAAAATAAAATTATTTATGTTATAGAAATGTCATAAAAAAAGGAAAATAAGAACTAGTGATGTATCATACCGGGGGCGGCGTCCAACGGGTAGTTCTGTTTCAGTAAGTATTCCATAATTGTTAATAAATACTCGATTGCATCATCGTCGCCAACTGTACTTCTCTTTCTTCTATTTGTTGTAGCAGCACTTAATTTTTTAGCTAAGTTTTTCAGTTTTCTAAGGTTGTTAATAATATTTTTTGTAAAGGTTTCGATAGCTAGGCTCGTAGTAAAGTCTTTATCTTCAAACCTGTCTGGCTTTTTAATTTTCTTTTTCTTTTCAGTGTGAGTTAAATTGGATTCCAATTTCGTCAACATTTCGTAAATTTTTTTAATGAATGTGTTTTGCAGTACATTATAGTTAACTAACACTTTTTTAACCTTCTTAAACCGCTGTTCTGCGACTCCATTTTTAGAATATGATTTGCCTATTTCGTTTGCTTTCGTGCAGCGCAGAGGTCGGTGGGGTAATTTTTGTTTGTTGTTCGTCATGTTTTTCTTATCAGTCAAAATGTAAAGTATATCTTGGAGAATATAAGAAAACTTCCCGATAGATTTAATGAAAGTTTTAATGCTGTCCTTGATATAATACAGTTGGAGTTGTCGTTCCTCAATTTTATTCTGTGTGCCGTTTTTGCTACAATTGCTGCCTAAATTTGGTTTAAAATTTATGTCGACAACTTCGATTTTATTATTAATCATTTCTTGCAAAAGTTTTTTTATTATTTTTATTGTTTCCATCACCTTGTACATTTCCCCATTTAACTCGTTAATTTTAATTTGCAATTTTATTTCGTCTCGGGGATATATTCTGCAAGATACGTTTTTGACACAAAACGTTTCTAATAAATTATGTTTATCAAACAGTTTGAGTTTGTCGTTAGTGACGTAAAAGCCATTCTTACTTTTGAAAAATATTTTATTAAAAATGCTCTTTAAATTACCAATGAGATCAAAGTTCGATCCGATGTTTTTATTTTTAGATATATTTCGTGGTTGTTTTTTGAAAACATGCTGCAAAATTCCTTTGCTATTCAACATATTATTTATTAAGTTTAAATCTTCAGTTTCACTTGATTCTTTTTTGTCGCTCTCTTGTCCTAGGAGAAACTCATCAAAACGGGTTTCATTGCTTTCTTTTTGCAAATACATTTGATTATAATCCAGAGAATTATTAATGTTTTCCGAAGTGGTGAGATATTTTACATCGGTAATATTTATAGATTTGAATTTTTGTTTTTCATCTTTCACGTCGTGCCATATTGATAAATTTAAAACATTAGAGCTGGAACATAAGTTGGTACCGGTTAAGTTGTGAGATGACTTCTTTAGAAGTTGAAGAGTTTTATTTCCATAAGTGTAATTGTAGCTTAAATGTTTTATTTTGATTCCATCATTATGTTCTGAAGCGAAATTTCCATCTGTTACCACATTATATTTGTAGTATTCGTATTCATTTAATTGTAATGGTTTCTTATTTCGTACTTCATCTTGCTGTGAGTTCAAAGTGTTATTATAATTTGATTTAATTGTTGTTGTTGAAAAATTACCTTAAAAAAAGTAATACAAGTTTAATTACAAGATTATTATTAAAAGATAAACTATGTAATTCTTAAAAAAATTCTAAATTCTTTATAATAAATTTAACATACCATTGAGAACAAAAAATGACTGATATGTAGTAGCGGAAGGTGTATTTAAAACATAATATTAGAGAAAAACTTGCAAAAACGAGCGATACGTTTAAAATGTGATTTATTTTTTCATAGAAATAGTGGGCAATCGAGCAACGAATCACCCATAGGAGCGATCACGAGCCACCCATGAACATCCACAACACCAGACGAACCGAAAAGAGATTATGTCAGCTGATTTGAAAGTGTCATAAAAGAATTCTGTTGCTAATTTTTTTAGTAAAGATGCCACTGCAATCAACAACAACATACACAATGACAAATATTTACAACAGTCATTTATATGAGGCATTTACCTTGGTTTACAGTATTTCTCCTTATTCGTTTCTTCCCGAGTTCTTCTTTTGTAACTTTGTTGAGTGATAACTTTTTCCTAAATCTTTTGGGACTCGATTTTTTATACATATGTGGACTGACATAAGTTGTTTGATAATTATTTTTGGAATCGTGTTGCGGCATTGATCGCTTGTGAATAACTTTATGTTTAGTTGTATTAGTAAAATTCCTTTGGGTCTTATTAATTATTTTATGAACGGCCGCCAAGGCTCTCTGTACGACTTTGTGGGATAATCTAAAATTAACGTTATTTTCATTTAAAATCTTTTTTATTCGGACACCCTGTATGTCTTTCGATTTTCGCTCCACTAGATCCTTTTGGAACATAACTACGTTATCGTCGTGTTTCGGTGAATAAGGGTACTGATTTGTTGTGGAAAATTCCTGGCGCCATGACTTCACATTATTATGATTTAAGTTCATTTTTCTCACCAGTCTGTGCATTTTTGTCGTATTCATTTGATTTTGATTGTCCAAGTTTGAGTGTATTTCCACTGGTGTTCGTTTGACCGTGTTATTGTTATTTTGAAAATGTTTCTTTAATTTTCCTGTAATTGAAATTAAATCATTGTTTAATTATTGTTATGTTTTGAAATGTTAATATTTTTAAGTTATAGGAACAATGATGTACGCTTTTGCTAAAACATTACATACATACTACTACTAACTTCTGATATGAAAAAGTATGGAGAAATCTGTAAAATGCTGTTTTGTTTTTTAAACTTGTACAATGTTTAAGTTCATATGAAAGGCATTTTGTCTATCATTTAGAACATTAAAGATTTACCCTCAAACTGTTCAAGTGTATTATAGACTGGATCTTATATTAAATCATACCTCAACACAGAGCAAGAACCTTGATTTTCTATCACACCGTCCAAGTGTTATTATTAAGCCATACTCTTGTCAAGTATGAAATGGATCTAGATACAATTCAGTTTCATTCAATAACTAAACTAATTAACAAAACTTATTAAAATATAACCTACTGTCAGAGCAGAAACTTAAGATATGACAGTTCCAATGGCCTGACTTCTCGCAGTCGCAAACCGTGCAGCCGAGGCACCAGTCATCTGAAAGCAATGGACACAATGGCCTTTCAACTCACAAAGTTTCTGAGAGGTTGTATATGAAGCCGGTCGGAAATTTTAGATGGAAACTCTAAGTATTTCTACGTTAAGATAAAGCTAAAGCTACTACGGGCAATTATCTGCTTTGCTCTATTCGCTCACTACGCTACGGAGTGATCAAAATGCTATCGCGAGCATGTGCAATTTAAACTTTTGTTGGTCCTTCGTAAGCCAGAACTCACCGGGCGGGCAGTCGTCGCTGAGCGTAGTGTCGAGCGGCTTGCAGCTGTGCGAAGTCTTCTTACTGAAAACTAAATATAGTGCACTGCAACACAAATATATGTACATTTCTGTGATTAAATCAAATGTCGGTGTTTCGTACTTTGAAAAGTTATATGGCGTAATATTTACAAATACGCGTTTGTTATTAATATCTTTAGAATTAAATTGATTTTTATGAAAATGGCAATCGAGCAGCCGGTCCTTCGAACGCTAAGAAATCACCGCCGCCCATGAACAATCACAAGATCAATGGAGCTGCAGACGCGTTATTGGCCTTTAGTTGGCCGTTAGTAGTTATCAACCTAACCCTTATTTAAATATTTGGGGCAGTAAAATTTTACAATGAAACAAGTTTTTCACATTATGTTAAAAATAATCTTACAATTCTTAACTGCATATTTTATCCCAACATTTATGTCTGGACTCCTTCGATTTCTTCCGGATCTGTAAATAAGAATGTTGTTAAGTAAAAAATATATTAATTTCGTCACAGCACCGGAGTTGGCAAAATATAACGAATCATCAGATGTAGAGTAGCTACAGTTGAATTCGAAGACGGGAGCCAAGAGGTTAGTCTCTATAAAACCAAGGCGGCACCAGCGGAGAGGGTGGGGATCCCGAACCGCATTGAACGGTGTCGTCTTAGAAGAGCGCCTATGGGTACAGCGTCCCATTAGGGGCGCAGCGTGGGGCCCGATGCCAGTAAACAAACCAATGTCAATAGTCTTAAATATTATCCCGGTCGGATAGCAATCAATACATTACGATAATTGATCGTTATCGGTGATTAATGTTCCTCAAATGTTTCAGTATCATAGCTTGTAGTAGCTTTATCATAACCAGTAATATAAAAATAACAAACCTTTTGTCCATTTTCGTATAAATCTTGGTAAGACATTGAGAAGTTGGTCTTAACCAGCAAACAACGGTATTATTTTTACAAAAGCAAAGCCGACAAACGCCGGAGTCCACCTCGTTTGATAACAAAGTCTCCTTGTAGTAATATCCATCGTCGGGACATGTCTCCGCAACGTTAACTGAGTACGTCCCATCTTTATGAAAATCTGTGAAAATTGAACAAGTCCCATCAATAACCTCTCTTATGGACTCCTCACTTGCTAATAAAATAATAATGGTAGCATCAGACACATAAATAAAAAAGTTCGAATTTGATGTTAAAAAATATATAAAGAAAACATTAAAAATAAATACAAATGAGAAAATATGATAAACATTCAAAAGCTTTGAACAGACATTCAATTCTGCTTCTTAACTGGTATCATAGCGGCCAACTGACAAATCGACTAGCAAAATGCCAAAGCAACAACTGAAACTACTGAGATACCATTGCGACACAATTGTACTTTGTCTTTCGTTTTCCTATGGCACGTTTGGACTTGGTCTTCCCTGCCTGCCCGTTTTTAATAAGGAAAGGATAGGAAGAGACAGAAGTTTTAACAGGGAGGAGAAGGAAAGTCAATTTTTCTGTGTATCCTAACCCTCTGTCTAAATCTATTAAAAATAGGCAACGCATCTGCAACTACTTGTTGCAAATGTCTATGGGTAGCGGTCTCTAATATTTGCATTCTTTATTTACTCCTTCAATACTACTTTACAATTAGGTCTATGATTTGCAAAAACAGGACAGCCAGTTACAACACGATTGTATTAGCAAAGTTGGAGGGTAGATTATATATTACCCAAGGACCTTGAACATTGTAAAAGAGGATGAGGGAGAGAAGAAGAAAGAAGAAATAACTCACCATGAGCGATCACGTTATGGAACAGAAGGACCAGCAACAGCATTCTCATGAGGCGGCCGGCGGCGTATTACGCGGCCGCGAAACAATGCTTCCAACATCACACGGGACTTGTTTGTAAACATACAGGTAATACACATTCCACCCACAGAGTCGGATTGAGCTACTGCAAACGTCTAGCCAGTTTCAAATTCATATATTTTTCTTGCTTGTACAAAGAAGATAGAAATTGGTCAAAGAGTCAAAGCAATGCATGAGAAAAAAATACAATCTGCTTCTATTCTAGAATAAAGATTGAAGATGCATGTTCCATATTTTGGTTGAACATGTTAAACAAAGGTACTGAAGTTCTTCAAAATTTAAATCATAAAATATATAAAGCTGTTCTAATTTAGTTTTTAATTTGGTAATTTGGTCAACAAGCAATAAGTGATGGTTTGTAATAAGTTGACGCCGTGGTATGATTTTCAAGTTATTATAAAACAAATCTATATCTTTTATGAGTAACCGAAATAATAGGACCGAAATTGGATCCATGATGAAAAAAGTTAAGATTTTAAATAGATAACCAAAGTGAAATCTTGCATTTAAAAACAATAATTAATAAAATTGTTGATTATCCATTTATTATTACAATATTAGTTTTCTGTATAAGTCTATTATATGCAGTGCGACGAGTTTCTTAAACCCAATTTTTATGGTTTACTGTATTGCTTTAAAAAAAAGTCTATAGATTATACTAAAAAATATATACAAAAATAGTAGCGAGACGTATCAATTTGTTTTTAAAAATGGACTTAATTTGGGTTCCGATGATGTAGATTTAAATATTTTTGATATGCTTTCGACCTAAGTCCGCCCCGTTTAGAAAAATTACGTTTTCATAAACACGCCTAGTTGTTGCGAAATACGATCTGCCATTGTTGTCGCGTCACCTCGTCGCTATGTACCGGCTGGCGATCTTCCTGCTGATCAGCATAAACGGTGAGACTTCCTTTGCTTATCGGTCCAACCGATTCGTGATCACTGGTAGCGTAGGTCTTCTTCTCTCTTGACGTGGGTTATGACGTCACATCTACGTTCCTGATCGCCACGTGCGCATATTTTGAAATTGATTCCTCTTTAACGATATTTATCTATATATTATTTTGTATTTTAATCCTTTTAATTCTTAACAAAGATCAAGAAGAGGCCTATGCCAAAAGGCACAGCGAAAAAAGAGATATATATATATATAATCTCTGAGAGATATAATATAAAAGAAAAATCTGTCCGTCTGAAGAGAATCTCCTGATGTCAAAGTTTGTCGAAGTACCCTCTTATTCAATTATTATTTTGCTCCGATCTTTTCAAAATGAACATAGGGTATTTTAATAAGATCTTGCAGTTATATGCTTGGTTTTAGATATAATTTTATTAAATCCATGATCACAAGCAAATGTAGCGCCCAACTTTCTTATCTATTGAATTTGGATTGTTTTTAATTAGTTTAATTTCAAGATGTAATTTTCGCGTAAATATAAGATATCGTTATGATAGTTCAAAGTTGAATTATTGTGGATGATTTAAAATGAAAATTAGCACCAAACAATGAAGTTTATCTTTAGAGAACACAATAGTAAAATGAGTCAACTGTTGACATTGCATTTCAAAGCAATATTTCTGTTAAAATTCAAATTTACATGCTAATGCATCTTACACCACATATTTTAATGACAAATACTCACTGGTCGTGTATTTCAAATTATTACTATTGTTACTGGCATTTGATCTGGAGGCTCTAAGAGAGCATAACATTAGTGTAATGCAATTTCAAAGGGCACAACAGGAAATGAAAATGAATAAAGTAATATAATTTTTAGAGTTTTTTTTTTTACTAAAACTCCAGTCACAGCTGTTTTTGTAATAATGCAGCATCTCGCTTGTTACATCAAGTTTGTTGTCATACATTAAAGTGAATGAAATAAATAAATAGCAAACTCAAACAAAAAACAAAACAATCATTTGGTTCCAATTTTTATTAGAGGAATTTCAACTACTAGCTCTGTGATCTTAAAATAAGATTCCTTTAAGAATTTTTGGTTTTTGTTTCAGGAACAACACAAAATACAGAAACTTTCCGTTATCCAGAAACTGGGCCATTGTTCTACCGCAGATCGACTCCATATCAGTGTACAATATGCGATGCCTACGACTGTTTAAAGATGGACGACGCGAAATGCGAATATTATAGAGAAGTCAACAAAATGTTACAAGTTGAAGAGCAAGAAAAAGTGGTGACCAACCCTGCTGTGAAAGCTGAAGTAGATGAGTTGCTGTTCGATGTAACTGTAAAAGGTTTTTATGAAACGTTTATTACATCATTATTACCTATTACCTAGACCTAGGTTTTCGC
>DWLR01001318.1:0-18789 GCA_018246295.1 Papilio alexanor hazarajatica
CACCGTCTACATCGGTTTTGGCAGTTTTACAAGTCTCATTATTCCCGGGTCATTGAGTCGCGCCATTTACAACGTTTTTATAGTGTTTTACACAAAATAAAACGTATAACAATATCTTGCGCAAAGATAATGAGAAAACTTTATACAAATAGAAGTGTTGAAGTACCATCGTGTTGGCCGCAATCCAAACTTTAAGCATGAGTTAAATAAAGTTAGAGAAATTAGTTCGTGTAAAGTCTATGAGGGTAAACAAGCGCTCACGTCTAAGAAATAGACAGACATGATACTATCATTGCAACTGATAGTATCGATTCATATTTACGAGCTTGTAGGATATAGTCTTTCATACACGAGACTCAGTATAATATGAAAAGAAAAGCTAGCTTTTTTTTTCTTTTCTTATCATCGGAGTTGACAACTGAACGATTTGTCTATCGAACGATCGATGATTCCCTGGTGTTACTTATTATTTTAATAATTAGCCTGCAATTTTGTTTGCATTTCAACTAATTAACAATTTCGATATTTCATTCAACAATGTTTCATTCTTTTAACTTCCATGGGACTCATAAAGTCTTTCTTAGTGGTCGCTTATATTATACAAGGAAAGTCTTGCAAAGTGAAACTACTCGAACTAAAATCTTCAAGCTATGCGTTCGTAGGTCAGTTGTCAGGTTTTATTTTTGTATAGAAGCAGCTTGCCTTGGTGCATTATATACACGCGTCCGTATCGTGTGTTTTGAATAAAACCTACGACTGAAATAGCTTTCGTTATTATTTATTTATTTTCGAACATTTTTATAGAAATTTATTCATATGTGAACTGCAAAAAGACCTGTAGAATGCGGTAGACGGAAACAGAGTATGTATATTGATGTAAATTCCAAGAAAAAGGGCAGTTTTTTTGTGTCAAAGTCTGCATCAGTGGCAGAGACCGCAATAACAACGTCAGTGGCACTAATGGGCCGTCTCGATTTGTGAACGACACCGCAGAAAACAGGCGTTAAGTGGAAGATTATTTGAGGGAGGAGGGGATGGAAAGGAAATATTCTTTTTGCTGTTTGTCTGCGACTTGTAGGTGCCTAATGGTAGCGGCCATTTCACGTCAAGTGATCGCTTGTTTGCTTGTCACTTTCTTGTATAAAATAAAAGTTTTGTTTATTTTATACCAAATAACGTCCAAAAATTATACTTGCCGGTTATATATATCGTTAATGGAAGCCTTGGCTGCCGAGACGGTCGATAACTGAAGTGAGGAAAGAATACTTGAAGAAAAAGATCGAGATTTTTCATCACTTCTATAGTCTACTTCAACCATTACGCCTTCCTTCTATTTTGTTTTTCGTGTTATATAATTAAACAATAGAACTAGGCCATGACACATTTAAATCGCTAACGACTTAGCATAGAAAATTAGCTAAGATCGGTTTGCAAAACAATTTGTTTTGTCATCGAATCAATTATACTCGTTCATGACTGTCGCTGTAAAATGTAAGTTTTTCTTACATTCTTAGCATTGTCATTCATTTACATAAATGTCATTGATTTGCCAACATCGTAAGTGAATATTATTTAATTTAAACAGATAAGGTCGATTCGGTATTTTTGTGAATAGATTTAAAGTAGCAATGAATAGGAATAATACACAATTCTTTGAGTTTAACCAAAAAATGCCGAAACCTTAATCCGTTAAGGAATATAAAGTAAAAGTTATACCATAATAAAATATTAATATTTCACACTTCCAAAATCCTTTTATGTGTTATTGCCACTTTTTAATAGGTAATATCTTAATATTTTTATTGTTTAGCTCCGATAAAATCGAAACAGGTTTTATTAAATGATTTCTCGAAATTATAAAAGCTTGAAAATACTACTAATTGATTTTTTTAATGTACATTACGAATACCCTATTACGGTTTACACTAATAACTTGGTCTGAAATATAAGAGGTATATAATATTAGCTGGAAACACGTTGTTATTGACATTGTTATGCGATACCAAGTTTGAATATTTTTGTTATATGTATAATAATGAGAAAAGTTAAACTAACGTGTTGATGATTAATCAATCTTTCTTCATACATCCTTTCAACCTGCTTGAACCACTGAACCATATCTTTCAGAATTTTTGTCACAACGTCCCAACTATTCAAGCTCAAGACGTATTCTTTCCTTCTAACGCTATTCCCAATCTTATCTGTGTTCAGAGTTACACTTCTTAACTTCCATTTCGCTTATCATTTTCTTTGCGTTTTATTCATTGTCAATCGGTTAATTAATATAACATGCTAAGTGGAAAAATATTACTCAAATACGTTCAGGTTAAGCTAATGTGTTGGTAAATTTGTGAATTAGGTTCTTATATACTTATAGAAATACCGCCATCTTATTTTAATGAGGAAGTTCATGAATGGTTGAGTTTTTTATTCTTTTCGCTTATTATTTTGAAAAATAAAAAAATCTTAAGTGTAAAAAAAAAACAAATAGACGTGTACAGATTTTAATATTATTTTCTTGTATCCAAAAATAATGAATTTTTCCATACCAATAATATGATTTAAATCTGGTTACTTACGAAACTCGCCTTCTTTTGCCTTAGTGGTTTATCTTTTCAGTTCTGTTATCTTCTATTATGGTGACTGCCGTTTGAAATATTCTCATACAAAGCGGCTTGTCATAATCATAAACGAACCTTTTTGGCTAAGAAGACCCACGACTTGAGTGGTTTACCGTGTCGAAAAAACGCCGAGCACTTGCGAATTTAGACAATCGCTTTTTGTCTGATTTAGAATTTTTATGGTAGCATTAAATATTTATTCTTCAATATGTAAAGCATTATAAATAAAGAATTCGGGATAAAAAAGGAAAGGATAAATTTTGTGCTACTAACAATTTTTTTGACGTTCCTTATGCTTTAATTTCGTGATAAGTTTTGACTAAACGCAAGAGCTAGAAAAGAATATTTTTGTCATGTTTTTTCTTGTTTGAGAATATTAAATCTTTTACATTATCTGCGTATCTTTATAACAAACGAGATGCCGAGAATTAAAGGTTTACTATAAAAAAGTAGAACAATGAGAAAAAAAAAAAACCATCTCGAACAGTGATTTATCGAGCTACCATGAAAACTTCAAGCTGACATTCCATTTACCTGAAATTGTTAATCGAAAATTGCACTTCCCTGTCCAGCTGTAATTAATTTCTTTATTCGTATTTCATCGTTGCGGAAATTTAATGGCTGCGCGCAGCATTCATATTTTAACAATTTTGTAATCGAATCTATATAATAGTCAAACCAATTATGTATTCTAATAAACATATATGTGTGGCAAAGATGGTATAAGCTATAAATCGTTGACATTTTCCGGGTTCATGAAAGTTTCTTATAAAACTGGTTATTGTTATTCATTTTATAAATGATCGAATTATAAATATGAAATAATCGAAATCATCAATCAATACGCTATCCGCTAAAGTAATCTCGAGTAACGAGGAAAATATTCGCAATGTTCATATGCCCTTTTCAATGAAATAAGACAGAGTTTTCGAACAATCACCTCGAATTCCGTAAAAGTTTGCGAAGATCTGAACAAATAATATGTCTTCCTACATCGGACTGGATATTCTGCATGCATACGGAACGGAACGTGAGTCTGAGGAAGTCTATTTTGAAGAGACAATATAGTAGTTTATTGGAAAACAGGAGATATAAGATCGTATGGAAGTCCAACCAAAACTGTCTCTGTTTACTATATGTATATTTATCGATAACCTGTGTATAATTAGTAAAATCTTCTTAGTTTTACACGTTGCGCGAGCACACAATGAACGACGCGCTGGATCAAACTCGCAAAATATTTATAATTTAGCAAAGGATAGAAAAACAAAAATAAGGTTTATAAAATGTATCAAAACAAGTTATTTGCACTAAGCCAAAACAGTTTACATGTGTATTATTTGCTAAATAATTATCATAAAATATTAAAAATGCTGCCCAAATTAACTACACTACGTGGACGAAATCGCGGGTAAAAGCTAGGTTGCAGTGTAGGGGAATGTTCTCGGTGAGGGATTACCCTAACATGCGAATAACTCATGTAGACTATAGAGTTATGAACTAAGTGTGTAGTTGAATAAAACACGCTTCAGTTGTTTGCTTTGTCTTCAAGAAGGTTGAATACCACATGCTACTGCTCATTATTAAATTTCTGATAAAATTAAATCTACCAGTAATTTCTATACCAAGGCGTGGTCATTTAATTTTACCTTTTTAGTCTCACGTATTATAATATCATAATATTTAATTACATTATCAACTTTTTTTTACACGGCTTCACCGTGGTGAATTTTGATATCGCACAGTAATAATTAATGCCTATATATAAAAAAAAACATTATCATAACTTATATATGTTATGATAATGTTTTTTTTTTTTACTTTCAGGTAATGAATCATTAAAACCGGTTCAAGAGTTTCAGAGTTAATGTATTACAAACAATTCTTTTTGGTTTGTGTACATTAGTACCCATTAATTATACATACATGTAAATTTAGGCATTATTCCTAACGACGTTTTATTTATGGTCACCACAATTTCGTAAATGAGTACTATCACCACTAGCAATCCTCCCAGGCTTTACTTCGGTAGACAGATAGATATACAAATATGAGAAGTGCTTTCTAGTGATAAAATAATTTTTAAAATCGATTCAGAAGTTTGCGTGAATCCGGAACAAACAAATAATAAAATCTCTGTCTTTATAACATTTGTATGTACGAGTATTCACGTTTTCAATCATTCGTTTCGTCGATACTCATTCGCAATGTGGGCGACACTTGTTCGTAATCATGGCTTAAAAATAGAAGTGTCATTATATATGACTTCGTACGCGCTATAAAAAGAACGAACGCCGTTTTAGGTACGTTACGTGAGTGTACTTTGTGTGAAACATTGACTGTTTTAGAGTACAATTCGAATATTCCGCGACTGGAATATATGTGGGACGAGATGATTTAATGTTATCTTTAATGAAGCAATATTGGTCTATTGGTCATTTGACGAAGTCGAATGAAATTCCCGAAAGGAATAAAATACCAAATCAATTTACACGCATATCCCCCAGACTACAGAAGTATGTATCCTTTACAATGTTAAACTCAATTTATTCGAATAACCTAATGAGATAGGAACGTTTTTACAATGGAATTGTAACTAAATAACAAAGAACAAGTTTCCGAGTTTGGGTAATAACAACGAATACTATAAAAAGAAACATTCAAAGCATATGTGTCAAAATTTCTTTTTTTTTTATTCTTTTCTTCGCAATCTTTTTTTATAACCGGACCCTTTTTAAGGAACGCCGTGGAGAATATCCTGATAGCGTCACGCGATCGTCCACCTGCGCTGTTCTTTAGTAATATCTTAAAAATTTGTTCCCTTAGCTAACTGCATATACGGTACTTGTAATACTTTAACCTTTTTTCACAGTTGACTGTAACACGCTGTCGTAACATGTAAAAAACATGTCAAACTATTATTCAACTAACACTGTTGTCGATTTGGTCGCCATGTCAAATCAATATGAGATTATTTTAAACAACAGAAGTTCTAGTAAACCCAAGTTATTTTAGAGATTTATAGTTAATCAACGTTTAACTACAGATTAATTGTAAAATAAATTGATGTTTGATTGATTGACCTTTCAGAAACCAGGTGTAATTAATAATTCGTAACCACCGTCGCATTGGTAAATTTCAATAGATATTCGAAAATAACCAACATATAGTTACTTATCTTTATTCTTTTATTTATGTTGAAAGAATTTTAAAAAATAAAAATTGGTTCTCTGTTGTACCCAGTAAAAACAAATCTTTCCTATTTATAACACCAATGTAGGTGGAATATGTCAAAACACATTACGTTAATTTCGACAAGAGTATTTTTTCTAACATTTTTTGTTAATTTTCACGTATTTGAAATAACTATATACCAATAATTTCACTGCCTTTTTTATAGGTCTATAAGAAAGTTCTCGATGGCATATCTATCTTTTACGGGTGACTCGCAATAACTTAATCTTATCTTAATTATGATGTTGAATTAAAAAAAAAAATCGTAAGTTGGTACGTGAGTGATACGTCAAAAAAGTATTGGGTATAATATATCCTGTTATCCATGCAAAGTCGGGACGGGTCGTTAGTAAGGGATAAAAGGAAGTCTCATTTATACGCACGTCTCTGATTCAGTAAGTCACTGAAGATGTCAAATGTGTTTTGCACTTTCTGAAATGTACAGTTAGTCCGATGAATTCCGATGTTTCCACGTATTTGTAGGATATGATCTACATATTTTTGAGTTAAATATTTTTGAATTCATATATACGCGTTCGACCTAAGCGATTCGAATCTTTATTTTGAACCTTTGATCGCATCGCAACTTAACATTAGGTACAACTGTAGTTTAAAAAAATAACGATTTCAATAACGACAGATCATTAAATCTTATATTTTTAAAAGGTCTATTTTCATTTAATACTTTCTTTATAGATTGTTATAAAAGTTGTTCTGAGATGTCAGGGCAGTAAGTTCGACTTTAATAGCCTTTCTTTCCTTTTTAATTGTTTCTAAATAAAAAAGTTAAGGAATCAGATTGAATTGAATCGCACGCAAATTATGGAATCGAATTTAAAATTGGAATCATTAAACGAATTAAAACAAGTTATCATGAACGTATCATGAATATGGAAAGGTCGAGTAGAATCGACAGAATTTACTTCTCACCGGAGTTTAATTGGAGCAAAGTTACCGTTGACTTTCATTATTTCCTTGCGATTTTGTGGTTATAAAATCGTTAATTTAAACTGCAAAAATACATATTAAATATTTCCAAAGAGCCATTCGTGCATCACATGTTTTTGTTGTAGACTGTACCACTGTTAGAGGTAATGTTGCCAGTTGCAACTTTTTAATACATCTTTTATCGAAATTAGTATACGCGGAAACAAGTTACAAAGAAAAATCAGCAAGGAAAGTAAGAAACGAACGCGTGCGAAGACGCGGGCAACACTTAGTTTCATTTATTCACTTCTACCCAAGGTACATCTCATTACAAATCCATTAAACCGAAACAGGACTTGTCTTAAGTCCACCACTATGTTTCGATATATCCCTGGAACCTAAACTTAAATGCCATTCAAAATTAAATTGGACCAACTTGCGAATGTTCCCTTAAAAAAAAAGATAAAAGATTTTGAAAGCGGTTCACAGATAACGACGTTCTTACTTTTTTGAAGTAGGTTCAAAATATTATAAAAATGTTTTAGGAAAACGAAGGAAGTCGCTTTCGATTTTATATATTTTAATTTTGTTGTCTGTACCATCACTATCTAATTAAAATTACATTGAAAAATTACAAATTTAAATAAATAACACAAATGAGAGTTAGTCAAAATATGATTTAGATATACAAATACACATTCGCGTTTAAATCAGCTAATAATAATCTTTGAACATAGAGTTCTCTATTTAAATATCATACCAACAACAAATACTAATAATATACATGATCTTACAGTAGATCTCTGACCGGGTTCCTACTTTCCTTCAGTAAGAAATAAATCATGTAACTTATATTTTACAGTTAAAAAACCAATAGACCAACTGATGTCAGTGGTATTGCCAACCCATTTGGAAAGCGAAGGGTAGTAAAGGGATAAAAGGTATAAGGAAAGGATAGGAACTCTCCTTCAAACCGTTGTTTTGCTACGTTATAGTTATTCTTCGATCGAGTATGCTTATATAATAGATTCTACTGATATTTACTTTATCACATTATCGTATCTAACTCTAGCTAGTTAGGAAGCAAACTGATTCATGTTCATGTGATGCTAAATATTTATGTCTTATTACGACGCGAGCGCCTTCAAGACAAGGCTGTATAATCTAGTGTTAATGATATCTTTAGATCGTCACTTGACATTTGGCCGGACTGTGGCCAAGTACACGATTATCCATTTTAAGCTGTAGTCGCCGTGCTATTTTATTACATCTAAAGAAAAAATTCAGCTATCAAGAACAAAAACATTTTCTTAAATCAGATAGGTTTACTCAGCTCGTTCAAACAAACAACCATAATATAAAATAAGAATTAATAGTAAATTTTTATTACTCGAAAATATTAAATAATGAAATAATTTCTACGCTAGTTTAGTCAACAAAGGAATTAGGTACATATTTAAATATTTTATTAAACAACTATAAGTTTCAATATCTACATAACATATGTAATCGAATTCAAGTAATTACATAATATAAAATAACCTCAAATAAGTAAACCTCAATTCTATTCAAAACCCACAAGCAGTATATTGTAGATTTCATCTATATATTAGTTCCGGGTACTCATAACATCGCCCAGCATAGAATCTTACCAATATGATGGATTAAAACTTTTCTTCTTCTGCTTCTAACGCCCTTTCACTTTTGTTCTGTATTTTTCTTTCATACTTTAGCTGTATAAATTAATTTCAAAACATTCAATATGTCATATAATTTGTTGTATGATTAACCAATTCCACATAACGATTGTTAATTTGTAGCACCATTTTGTATGTCGACACAAAATGTTTCTATTTATAAAATGAATGTTTTTCATAAGTTTTCAATTCTATTATGTGTATATTATACGGTAATTGAAGTATTATGAGGTATACTTAGGCAGTAAAAGTCCACACATTACCTTACAAAGGAGCCTTGTGTTTATTTGTTAACAGTTTTGTCTTCGCTTGATAAGTTGACTCGAGCCAACTGTTCAACAGCAAACAGTATTATCGCGTTGAAACGATCACAAGTCGGTCTTGTTCGCCCAGAAATCATATTTCAAATAATAGATTTATACGTGACATTAGAACCCTTTCACACTGAAAACGCTGCTGCTGTTCGCGATTTTTTTTTGTTTTGGTTTGGTTTTTTTTCTTTTATCTGTGTGTTTTTAATAAGTTTAACAAAACACAAAAAAATATTAGAAATTCATTTAAAAATTCAGGAAGTCCTACTGAATTTACCCCTATGGCACTCCAGGGAACCGAAATTCTCAAAGTTTCTTCTCTTCTCAACTCGAATCGAATGACACTCATGATGACCTCACTCTTTAAAATTGGTCAAGCCGTTTAAGCTACAGGCGGCAAGGAAAATGTACATTTTTATATTTATATAAAATTCCTCTCCTCTGTCTATTAAAGGTAGACAACAAACTGCAACTTGCAAATGGTTGTTGCAGATTTCTATTGATAGCAGTCTTAGATGAGCGCTTGCTCGTTAGCCACCTTCTTATATGAAAAACATACATACAAACATACATACCTGCAAAAACATTTCCCTTCTGTCAGTCGGACATAAAATCTATTGTATATTTACCTATCTCTTATTAAAATGTATAAATAAAGTAGTTTTGTATTCTACTCTGAAATGTGAATTTTTCTCGTGAATCATTTTTGGAAAAAAATTGATTAATTGATTCATGAGAAAGCGAGAGCAGAACAGAGGCAGTTTTATTACTGGGTATTAAGTTTAAAGAAAGGTGAGGAAATTGTAAAGAGGTTTGATTAATAAACTGAAATATTTTTCATCAGGCCCACTAAATTTTACCATAGGAAAATAATGTTTACAAAACTACTTCATTTACACTACAGTTTTTTTTAGGTCATTTGGGTTCCATCATCCATTGCTTTTAGTGTTTTTAATAATATATTTTTCCATTAAAAAGAGTTATAATTATCTTTATTAATTGTTTATAATGTGACATTTTGTTATTGTCGACTAATGCTATACTTTATTTTTATCCGCGAACATTCTTACATCACACGGACGGTTTTCTTGCTTTGTGTGAATGCGCCTTATCGTGACCTTCCTATAACCCCACCGCTTTAGTTCTGGGTGACTATAATGTTAAAAATAGCGCGCAGCTGAATAAATCAGCAATTGTTTTACATCTTTCAACATTAACGTTTCGTAATTTGTATATTATGTCTATACGTCATGAGTGAGACAATTTGAATTTTTGAAGTGATGTATGTTTTAGAATTAATGAGCAGCATGTTTATTTTTGTACATATGTATACATACAATATTATACAGAAGAAAAAAAATTAAGGACGACTTATTAAAATACAGGCAATCGATTTGATGGCACACCAATATAATATATTGCCTGTATAATATAATAAAATATAAGAATCATACTCTATGTGGTCAAGGTACATAATTTAATATTTAACGAGACTTTTGTAAAATCATCTGCTTTTAGGAAATACTTTTAGTCCACTTAAAAGTGATATATCTCACTGGTTGTAGCATAATACTTGTAGCATAATACTCACTGTATAATAAACTGTACACGTTAACTAAGACTACTTATGGTTATCATTTGACAATATTAAAAGTGTAATTACAAACACAATAAAAGTTGCGTTTTTTCGCGGAAGCCGTTTATATAGATAAACTTCAAAAGCGAAACATAATCTAAATACAAAATTAAATTCAATGCTAAGAGTTGCTTTTGATACATGTAAAAACTTTAAAAAAGTTAAATATACCCAAAACAAAGACAAACTGCTTAAACATTAGTAGTATATATACACTATCGTTTATTCAAAGATTAGAAACAGCCCAAACGCAAGTAAACATGTTTGAGTAATAACACTTGGAACAGACGGAGAAACTAGTAAATAAATATCTGCATACGCTGAATGCAGTGACATTATTATATCGTATTATTCATATTGAAATATTGCAAATAATTAACGTGATTTGGAATGCAATTTCAATGACGATGAGAGATCGTTGTGTGGTCTCTAAAACGGAAAAAATCACGCTTGGATGGTTCGTGCATCATTTGAAATAAATTATTAATTAGATTTAAATAAAGTATGAAATAAACGGAACAATATATGAAAGAGGGATACTGCAAAATTGGTATTATTGCCTAATTTAGATATAGTCACACGACTAATTAAATTATTCTAATAGTTGAAACAGTCGGACAGAAATACGTTTAATATATAAGATATATAAATACTATTTATGGTAGCGATCACTTAAGAAGATGGTAAATTTTAAAAATATAAACAAGAGTTATACATGTGCCCAGCAGAGCAGAGTAGTGAGTACAGAAATAAAAGCTTTTATATTGTTTTATTTAATTTCATTTCTAATAGAATTTATATAGCATATTTGTTTGTTTAAAAATTTCTTTATTTTTACTAATGACCTGTAATTAATTAATTAGCAGTAAATTTTTTTTTCTATTAAAATTAGAATATTTAAAAATAATCTGACGCCAAAGTAATGCACATTGAAACTTATTAAAATTATTCTACAAATAGCAACAAAAATAGTGAAAGAATTTTCTAAATAGGTTCAGTTGTTTTTGAGTTTATCTTGAGGAAACAATCAAATCTTTTCTCTTTATAATATTAGAAAAAATAACATATTCAAATTAAAACATAAATGACACCAATATCGTATCGAATTGTAATATCCACACGTTATCACATTGGAATCAAGTTACCTTGTGGATATTAATAGAATAAAATGTTGTTTCAAACAAAATATATAATTTGAGCGGTAAAACATTATACACTCCTAATGTACGGACATTGATCTAGCTATAATGGAAAATTTATCCTCATCAAGACCGCAAATAAAAAATAAAACGTAACGACCACTTATATCAATGTTTACGGCACAGACTTAAACAATAAGTGTGTACTATTATTACTACTAATTATTGTTATATTCGGAATTCAAACATGTCTAATGTTTGCTTAGATATACCGGTTCACTTTTGCTCCATTTGTTTCTGATGTTGCATCCACCGGATTATCAATGCTAGATTTATAAATTGACTAGCTGTCCGCCTGTCCGCGGCTTCGAACGCTTTCTTTTCTTATTTTACTCGCTGAAAATGTTGTCAACAAATCGAAAAAATCCTTTCATATATACAATATTTCAGTTCATTTTATAAATTTTTCTTTTAGTATAAGTAAACTTTACTAATGAATTTTGTTGTAAGAATATGGAACTTTACATATACGTGTGTATTATTTCGTACATTCTAATTGGAAATTCAAGTCTCATTTTCAACCGAATAAAGTAGATGCTTAGTTAAATAATAAAAAGAATTCAACTTTAATATTCCAAATAAGTCAACAATGTTGGTTATATTTCCCTTGACGCAACAATTCCAATCCAATTTGCGCCTAATGAACGAAGTTTATTGTTTGTCTCCGCGCAATATTGAAAATTAATCTTATATTTTCCATGAATTTTTTTTTGATTTGCATATCAGTGTTATTGCTATTTTAGATTTAGAGCTTAATATGCTCATTAGAAATTGTTAGCATTCGAGTATATTTAAAAGGTATCTTTAATCCTTAGAAATTGATCCTCATAAATATAAAATATGCAAGCCATATAGTATTCCAACCGCAAACATGTAAAATAATGTAGATCCTTTCAAGGCTAACAAGAGTCATTAGCAAAATAGTTTTCAAGCTTTTATTTTTACTTTTTAAAGTAGACAGAGAAAGCCAATGCTATGACGCTGGGGTAAGACCAATGTTAGGTTTAAAAGTCTTTATTTCACGCCCAAATTTTGTTAACCGTTCCCGTTTGAGTCGACCCTTTCTTGCAACAGCTGCTTCTGCTATTCTGCTCAGTTTATTCTTTACTCAATACCTAGTCGAGAGGATATTTACAATATATTTTAGATCATTACTAAGTCTTAGGCACCCTAAATTCCTATTATACAGCCGAACAACAAAGTTTTACTCTTACACATTTTAACAGTGAACAAGAATCTCTTACACATTTTAACTTACTGTTAAAAGGATCTAATTTTTTAAAGTTTAAAGCACAATTGACCTGTATCAATACCACGAATAAAAATTGGATTATTGTGTTCATCTTATTTTTACAAGTTACGAATACTATCAAAAATGTTTTACCGAACAGAGATGGTCTATACATTTATCTCTCTCCCTGATCCGAGGCGATCAAGCTTTTTTTTATTTCCTAAGCGAACAATTCGGGCATTAAGTCATATTGTAAAAAACTCAGTACCGCAAGAAGATTTTTTGCGAACGTTATAAGTTTGTTGATCTTTATAGTTCATGTTATGTGGGAGTGCATGACTCGTCGTCTATTTTAAGATTGAATGTGGACATAGAATTTCTAATAATAAAATAAAGGTTATATTGTTAATGTTACCAATGTACTATACAATTTCATTTGTATTAGCTACTTGGTGTAATTATAATAATATTTAATGAAATAACAATAAATTAACGATTGAAAGTTATTTGAACAGCTGACAGGAATTGCAATTAGTTAGAAGACATCCGAGTCTCTTGTCGGGCATGCCAAGTTTGTGCTCAACTGGCGACATTTGTCCGAACTGATGAGTTGGCAAACTTTGTGGAACGTTGATATTGTCCCACGAGAAAATTGTTCGAGAATTCTGTCAACAAGAAATCTTTACATGTATGTACCTAGATAAAATTGTAAGGCTTTTTTACGTTACTTACGGAATATGAAGACGCTGAAAATTTTCCATAGCGATGTAAAAAAGTGTTTCTTTTTGTCGATTAATTTGGTTAAGGATACGCAAAGTTTTTTTTTTTTTTAAATAGAAGTTAATAATTTTTTGAACACTAAACTTTATGGTGAAAATTTGATGGCTTGAAAAATATGCAGTAAGAATGCACAGAGAACAAACACACAAACATTAGTATTCATATCTAAGGAGATTAATAATAAATAATCGAACCTTGTCAGGTTTGTATAGTCTGCTTTACTTAGACTTTACCAACTGAACTTTAGCGGTCATGACCTTATAATAAATACTAAGATCATTGTATTATAATTTAATTAATTTGTTTGTAATTGCATTTGTACTTTGACGACATAAGTAACTGAAACATTGTTAATTTTAATTTTAAGTAATGGTTAATACATTATTACAACCTAATTAATACACACTTGACCAGTGTCTTCTGGTATTTGTGTACAAATTAATAGATTTCGTCTTTTAATTTTGTCTTTTATATTATCAAGCATTGAAAAGGAGGATTACATCTTTTTTGAATACTGGCAAATTAGCAGGCAATATGGTACCTCTTTTTTATACGGAAGTGAAATAGAAATGTCTATTCTGTATTTGGAGTGATGACACATCAGTCATCACACAAGAAAGGAGGTAAGGAGTAACCTTACCTCCTTTCTTTGGTTTATTTCCTTAATATTTCTTATCGACTCTCCCTTAATTCTTATCAAAAGTTTAATAATGTTTCCATAACTGATGGCGATGGATGACGGTAGTGTAGCATAGCAAAAGGTAACCTGCTTTTCTCATTTGCTTTTTCCTTAAAATACCATGAGGTGATTTCTTGTTGTCGCCAAACTAATACTCACAAAATAAATAATGACCACTCAGGTTGAATCTTCTACACACCGATCACAAAATATCCAATTTAATATTGAGAAAATATACTAAAGCTTTTCAACTTGCTTCAAATTCCTAAGTATATTCATGTAATATTTTATTGGATTTACATAATACGACAGTAATTATTTAGAAAACATGGATAAAATATAAAAATGTGCAGAAGTTTGATATTGTAATTAAAAAAAAAAAACTGAAAATATTAAACATGGGACATATTTAATTTTTTCACGGGGTGAAAATGTAGAACGAGAAGAGACACATTAAAATCAAGGATTAATCGCAAAATCATAGACTTATATATAGCAACAACAGTTCTTGTACGAATAACCCGCTCTACCGGTGAAATACAACGACCTCACAGAAGACAGACGTAAAGCGCGAAGGTCCAATTTTAATGTTCTTCCCCTTCTCCTGGAAAAGGAGAAAATAAAAAGGATCAAATAACCATGGAAAAAGGAACATTCAACAAAAGATATTACGAAAAATGTCCTCAACGATCCGAAATGTAATATGACGTAAATGAAATGAACAAGAATAACAACTTTGGTACAAGCGGTGACATTTCTTTGCGCTAAGTAGTTTAGTTAGATTGTGTCACTTTAGAAAATATTACCAAATTAGTCTTGTACGAAACTACTCCTCGTGTATTAAACACATGCGAAATGTGACTTTAGTCCTGTAACGTCACCTCGGCGGGTAAGTATTAATGCTCAAAAAAGTTTACGTTATGATAAAACCTATCGAGACTAGGAGTAACAACATAATCAGGTAGTTGCGTCACATGAGGCTACGACGGGGCGTATCTATCTTCGGGACGGGGCGTAACTATCCTTCCAGATGGACTTATGACCTCATGAGGATGGCAAGAATTTGCTGGATGCGGTGCGTAGAGGACCGCATACTGTGGAAAGAACTGAGGAAGTCCCATGCCAAGCAGTGGATGGAAACAGGCTGATGATGATTATGTTTTTGTAAAATGTGAAGTAGGAATTTATAATGAAATTAAATTAACAAGATGTGACACTCACGGGAAAAAATCTACATATATCTACGTACGTGCAGAAATCAAATTAAATATCTGAAGTCGAAAATCGAAAAACGCTAATTGAATCTTTTCTGAACGCGAAACGAGGCCCTTAAAGTTTTTTAACGCAGATAAAAATGGTGTACATGTTGCTGGACGTGTTAATTAACCTATCTAAATCAATTCGATGGACACAAAATAATAAACAAAAAACAGGATTGATTCACCTAAACATATTTTAAAACATGTTGTATAAAATACGGTGAAAATTATTGAGTACGCTACTCGACAACTGATCACAGAAAAATATCACTATATGTTTTTATCAGTAAAAATAAAAATAAGTGTTTTTATGCGTTCCTAAGCCACTGATCAGATTGGGATGAAACTTTGGTAGCGTTTTCTGAGGACGCCCACCAGGGTTTCTTGTCCAAAATATCTTTGTAACGTTTAGTTCAGCTAATTTAATATGAAAGCTAAAGCTTTGTTCCTGTCATAACAAAAGAGGTACAGGATATACAGATACAGGATAACTAAGCTTTAAGGAATCTAATAAAATTAAAGAGTTATTTTACTAGTTCACTTTTTACTCCAATTAAAAACCAAATAAGGTTGATAAAAATTGTTCAATTACGTTTATTAATATCACTTATTAATTTATCTACACCCGTGCTGTCGTGAAATATTTTCAATACGGACAACTATGAAGGTCGTACAAAATTTGTGTATATGTGTATGCGATTAACAGTAAGTCTTTCTATTGTAACAATTTAGTTATTCTAAAAAT
Organism: Papilio alexanor hazarajatica; assembly: GCA_018246295.1. NCBI lineage: Eukaryota > Metazoa > Arthropoda > Insecta > Lepidoptera > Papilionidae > Papilio > Papilio alexanor. The sequence goes on from DWLR01001318.1 coordinate 16,320, forward strand.
AAATGATTAACGTAATATTATTACAATTATAGATGCCAATAATTGTAAATAAACAATTAGTGGAAAAACAAACAACATCTGCTACTAATACTTGGTTAGGTACTCGTAGCAGCTAATTGACGAAAATTCCCAAATTTTAATCATATGTCTATGAATAAAAAAACGGAACAGCTCTATTGTAGTTCAAATCTAACTTTAATTTAGTATTAGACCATGTTAGTGCTGGTCCTAATATTAGAGCTCTGCTCTAAATCTCTAGTTTAATTTTTTCTTTGTCTGGCACCATAACGTAATGCTTAATAAATTTTTTGCTGAATTCCGTTCTATAAGCAATTATATTCAAGGATATGAAATAGGAATTATATTCGTAGTAATGAGATATTATACTATCTCTCATCAGCAGTGTAACACAATGTCTTATGCTTTTGACTGTACAGTACATTCAAGCGCATTACGCATTTAATGTCCTGTAGATGATTACAACAGTACTGCCTTTTCTTTGAAGCATTAAACAGTATTTTAATTTTGCAGTCCAGATTAATGCACCACGTGATACCTGAATTTATAAATTTTCTGAAATGTCTAGTAGCAGACTATAGTTCTATAAATGGGACTAACAGCAACATCTTCTTACGCACATAAGATCTTATGCAGCTGTGTAAATGGAATACCATTAGTAAGCCTATTTCAGAAATCACCCAGTTTTGATGAAAACCGAATGAAAATTCATTCAATGAAGCGATGTGGTGCGATTAAGTATTGACTCGCTGTGCCCCGCATATTTATCGTTGCTTCTTTTAGCGTGATGTTAAATATTCTATAACCTACCTTAATAATAGGACTGTAAAATGCAAAAAGAATAAATCAAATCCGATTTCCTGTTTCTGAGATTAGCACGTTCAGACAAACACTTCAGCGTTGTTATATAAAAAAAAATTGACATATTTCGATTATAATACGTAGAACACAAACACCTCGACGGAGCTTCGTGTAATAAATAAATCGCATAATCTGTATGCAGTTTCGGATATATTACGACAACGAAAACTTGTTACTAAAAATATAAAGTCACGAGCTATTTATAGAGCAGGTATGTTCACGCGTCCGATTCATGGCCACTGCGACCAAATTGAGATTTGACATAGAAATAAAATTATTACATGAAACAAAACTCGTTGTTTCACATTTGTACGTATGTATCAAGTGTATTTACTATTTATTTTATGTTACAGTTTTCTCTAGTAATACCAGTGTATATAAAAACAATAGTATGTAAAACCTTACATTGTATGTATTGTTGCTCCTTCCTTAATAACAAGCTCAGACAGCACATAAACATATAAAAATTAATATATAGAAATTTATATCAGGTAGTTAAAAACGTACATAGTTTGCCGTATAAAATACACAGTAGAAATTTGTAAAGTAAAATTAAGTAAAAGCATTTTAAAAAGGAAATCTATAATAAAGTTTATAAGTTCAAGGTCATTTTAAGGTCACCTTTAGATTGTTATAATAATACATCAAATTTCATTTTCACAGTAATATTAAGATCGAAAGATATCTCGGTCAGTTAAAACTTGGTCGCAGAGCTCGACTGAAAGGGACGACAAATTAATTTCTTAACGCAATTTTCTTTCAAAAACTAGAACCGAGATTCCTCACGAATTTAATATGAGACCTCAATACTATGATGAATAAGACGAGATTTAATCGTGGGGTCTTAAAATATTTTCGCTATTTTTTTTAAAAGGAGTAATATCTACCAATACTTGTCCCTGCCAAAGAGATTTTACATTTTGATTCCCTTGATTTGATTTGAGGTCTTAATATTAAATTATACCTTACATAACAGAAATACTCCTTTGTAACCTCTTCATTTTATCCATTTCATAATATTTTGTGTATATTTTTAGTCTGTAATTTCTATATATTTATATTTGTTTTAATATTGTTTGAAAATTATTATAGATATACGTAGTACATCAATAAATACATATATTTATAATTTTTTCTGCCTCGTGGGAGAAAAAATATGATATTCTGTGTAATCAGACTTGGTACAGGGGGTTACCGCCATGTGGGGTGTGAATCCGTCTACCGTTATTGTTGTCGTATTGGTGAACGGATTAATAGTGAAGATCTTCGATCAACATCTTAAGAACACTTTATGCTATCCAAACTAACGCTTTGGCTATAAAGGGTCCGATGCAAAAAGATTTTTTGTGGATATTTTAAAATATATTTTGTATGAATAAGAAAAAAAAATAAAGAATTGTGTTATTACGAGTTTTTTCGAAATAAATCAAATAAAAATTCCTTCGCCAACGTTATTTATATAATATAATCGTATTAATTCATGCATAAAGCGCTAACATCAACGAAGCAGTTAAGTCGCAAGGCCACTAACACGAACAATAACGTACTCGTGTTACATTAATACACCTTATATCACAGCTGCGCTTTGCTT
>DWLR01001319.1:0-18788 GCA_018246295.1 Papilio alexanor hazarajatica
ATATAAATCGGCATAGACTCCATGAATACAATATTTCTAAAAATGTTTAGATGAAGACCACAAAGATAAAGCCAAGAAGTGGTGACAATACAATATCTGTATGAATATGTGCGGTTGACCGACATTATATAGACCTTGCACATATTTCGCACATAACTTTCTCATTACCAAATATGTGAATGTATGGTTTAGTATCTCCAACCCTATAGTAAGTATGTTCATATGCACATATATGGGAAATTTACAAACCGTAGTGATCCATCATCATAAACTTATCATCTGCAGTGAAAACCACTCCAGATGACGAGTTATTTATGTAGTAAAATAGTACTTCCTATCGAAAAAAAATCTCTACTACTATTCTGTTCTCTACAACTACTATGAGTAAAATAAAATATTTAATTTATCAGTGAGTAAGTAAGTGAGTATTAAGTATTTAGTGAGGATAGCTTTTGATAAAACGTTACAAAAAGATGCAATATAAGTTAGTTTTTTAAACCAGACGGTGAGACCGCCAGACAATTCAATAAACAAAAAACAAAAAAAAAAGTATACATAAATTCATCAATGAGGAAAATTCAGCTCGCTTGGACCAAAATAAAAAGACCGCGCGCCACACGCTCCCTGTTTATTATCAGAATGTATAGAAAAAAACTTTAAGGGCTCTTCGTTATTTGGGGTATTTTGCTAGCAACAATATCGCAATTTATCAAACGAGGCTTATTGTTGCGCGCCCCTGCTAGCGCCGGTTTACCTTCTCTCCCTTATGCACCTACCTTTAACAGTCACACGCCATTAAACGCCTAATGCCCATAACCGGTAGGATCAAATCGGCGTGCCCGGGTTAGATATGACACCGGCTTTTTGTTCACAATAACCAAAGTGAAGCAGCTATAAATATGGATAGCGCAGGTGATGTTTTCATTTAATTTTCTCGAGATTGAATTTCGTCTAGAAGGTGAACAAGCGTTGATAAGTGACAAATACTTATATACAACATGCTTTGTTACTTCAAAGAAAAGTCAAATATAAATACAATTAAGTGTTGTGAATATGTATTAACAATACTTCGACAGTTTAAGCATGAACAAATGTAATTAAGCAGTATAACTACATGTTGGTTAGCCTTTATTGTATCATAAAGTATTGAGTAAACTTTTTAATGCAATACTAAATTTATATAGGAAAGAAAATCTTTATTTTAGCAAAGATCTTGTCAGAAATAAATCTCCGATAACGAGCGGGCCGCAGACGAAATAAATAATAATGAGAAAACGAAAATAGAAAAATTTTCAAACAAATTACACCGGAACAAATAAGCCGAGTGGAGACAATATTACAAAAGGAAAGAATAAAAGCGAGGTTTCAATAATAAATTATCAAAGGAGCCCATTTACCCCGAGTCCCCCCGGCGGCGAGGCGCGAGGCGCGAGCCTGGCCGACACCTCCCGCCGCTGCCTTGTTGTGTACTCGACCTTACAACGCGGCGCAAGCCACGAGTGTCACGCGCAGCCAACATATAAGTTAGCAAACGATTATTCAACGGATCCTTCAACTTTCAAATAAGAAAAAATATTGTTTAGTTCAAAAACTGTTTATTACATTACTTGTCAATTATTCCTAGCCCAGGTGTTTAAAATACTCATCAAATAGGTATATCATTAGATCGCATGAGTCTTTGACTTGAATATCATTTAAGGACGCATTCACGTAGAAGTTTCAAGATATAAATTAGCGTTCGAAATAAGACAAAGAAAATTCGTCGATTTCGAGAGGACAGGAGAGGAGGGGGCAGGGAAGGCGGGATGTACATCTCCAGCATGTGGGCGATTGACTGACTGCCGACGTCGCCTTAATCAGACCTCATTTGAATAATCTTATCCGCGATTTGTGACGCGGTTTTATCTTACAACATTGAATTATTAAAGATATAAACTCGTTAGAAGTCCAATTATTTTTCTGAAAATGTATCAACAGTTCAAATATTTATAGATAATCATAAAGAGAATATGATAATAATATAAAATAATATTAATAAATGTTAATATCACTGAAGATTAAATTTTACTCAATAATATTGATTCTCTCAAATAAGAACTAAATCTTAAAGAGAAAACTGACCGATGAGTATTCATCGGTCAGTTTTTAATAATTAATAGTATAAATCATAAGAGTTTATATTTTAATCGATAAGGAGGCAATATTCATGCATCAAGATTTTGTTAGTAAATACGGTTTATTATTTAACTAAGCTTAAATGCAACCTAGAGATTGGAAGCCAAGTCGGTCATACAAACTTTCTTATTCCATGCGTAAACCAAGCCTGAGGGCGCTATTAAGTTATATTTATGCAATCATTACCACTGGCGTTCGCTTCGAATGATAAAATCGTAGGGCATTTAAAAGAAAATCGTTCTTATTAAATATTTTTCTCTCAATAAAGTCGACGAGCGGAGCGCGTTAAATACTCCGCGTGCCGAACGCTCGCGAATTGGAAATGAAAAATATTGAAAATTATTGACATATTTCCAAACAATTAGTGCCCTGCTTACGCCTAATGCGTAAACAATATAAAAAATTGTAATACCACATTGTATTGATATTGCATTATGTCTTTCGTTTAAGATTTGCGAAATCATAATTTTATCAATAGCTTCAAAAGGTTAATGAGATACATATATACGGAATAACGTATTCCTAAGTTCTAATAGGAGACATATACGGAAATTAATAAACATAATTTATATTTAGTCAAAATATGATGTATGTGAAATTAATCATTTCATCTTTGAAACTTAATCAATGTTCTCCAATTATAGAGATACTTATATGTTATAATCTAAAACATAAACAGAATTACACTGTACGTCATATCGAGCGCCATTTTAACTAATCCGTCCCCACTGAAACACTGGTAAAAGTAAACATTAATTAGAGTCAACATTATACGTACGAATTGAAGACAGTCGGCCCGGTGGTGGGATATAATCCTATTAGTGGCTCTATCGAACGTTAAAATCGTAGCTTATTGAATATTACCACAGAGAACTTAGCTCTGTTATTGCAAGGAGCAATTGTTGGAAGGAAGGGGCGATCTTGAGTAATGTAACCATGATGACGAAATTTTAGAGATTTTATCTCCAATCACGAGCCAGATGATGTACACCATTAGATGCAAACATTTACTATGATATAGATGCCATAGTACGGCCATAAGAATCAGTTGCCGCCTATTTAATATCACTCAGGAACAAAGACGTTATCGAGCATTAGAGGTCATTTTTGTTGCCTACATTGTACCGTACGGAAAACATGTTGCAATGGACAGTACTTTTTTTCGTCAACTGTCTAGTTTTAAGATAAGTTGTAATTAAAGGACTCATTTCAGTAAAATTAGGCTAAATTTTCAATCCCAAAAGAGAAACAACTATCGGAAACTAATCATACAGTAAGGAATGTTTAATTAGTTATTTAAAATAATTCTGTATTATTTTAAATAAGTAACTGCTTGTGTACCTATAGAAGCGTATTAACTTGCCGCAGAAAGAGAGAATGTAGTAATAGTTTTAATAGTGTATTTTTCAGTTTTTTAATGATGAATTAATTCGTCTCTCTGATAATATGGTTACCCTATTATCAGGGTTCCTGTGAGCGGATGAATCGAATTTGAACTGGATTTAATAGAAGTGGAATTTATCAATGAATACTCCGACGTTGAACGTAGTGATTAAAGAGCCGGTTATATTTAAGAAGATATCCGAGATAGGAAACTGGAGATTTTGTAATAGGGTTATGAATACAGACTTTGTACGGCGAACAATCATGTGACTTAGACGACTAAGTACGGACATAATTCCATATTGCGAAATCTTTTATTTACTTATATAACAATAAAATTAAAAGTACGTACGCATCCGCTGCATTTTACGAGGTCAAGATAACTTCACTTAGCACTCTAAAACTTAAAAGAACAACACCGCATTTATTTTCATGTTAACACAGATTGTAAGCATAAGCACACTGTTATGTGTACGAAAAAAAATCCCCATGAAGTAAAACTATTCAAATAGGAAATAAAAATGTTTCAAATTCTTGGTAATATCAAAATATCGGGGGAAGGAAGACAGGTATTATGCGAAACAAAATATAATTTACATCCCATATTCACCCGATGTGTATATCTCCAACTTATTGCGTCATGTAAGCCAACCCCTACCATGTGTTTACCGTACGTTCGAAACACGTGTGGACGAGTTACCATGATAACACCCTAAGCAAAGCGGGGAAATATATACAAAATTTTGTTTATCAATCTAGTTGTTCATTGTCTATTTAAAAATATATATATGTTATATATGAATAAATAATAATAAATTCTGGGACATTATTCACACATAGCCATCTCATCCCTAACTAAGCAGAGCTTATGCTATGGAAACCAGATAACTGATATACTACATATATTTATAACTTTCTTTCTTTCTTCTTTTCTTTTACACATATTTATAACTTTTTCTACTCCCAGACACAACACAAACAGACATGTTCATGCACACAAATGTTTGTCCTGGGTGGGAATCGAACCCACAACCTGCGCCGTGAGAGGCAAGTATCTTACCACTGCGCCAACCGGTCGGTCAAAAAATGAAAACATTAAAATCTGTGTACATTTTAATTCATCTTCCACTGCATGTAAATGCAATCGTAGATCATTTAATCTCATCTAGTTTCTGGCTACAAGATGAGATATTTGAGAGCGTACTAAATCTTTAGCATAATCTATAAAGATTGCGACAAACTTCCAAATCATGTTTTTAATATTTTTCACCTCTTTCTCGTCAAATTACTTTTACATTTATTAGTGATTACTTTAAGAAAGTCTAGCTTTATTTTCATCATAACATCTTCATCTCCACACTTTTCCGCTTCAACCACGTAGTTTATTAGACTATATAAAGTGTTCCAACTCTACATCAAATTTAACATTTAATAACCTCCATTTAACAGAAGAAGCAATAAAATCTTGAAATACAAAGTTATGTCTCCCAATTATATTTAACTGTAAAACATTAGGCAAGGCGAAATGAAACTGGATCCTAAAAGAATTCATTACATGGACGGAAACGACCTCTTACAGGTACATTTGTAGAATAATCTAATACCGCTTTAACAGGCGAAATTAAGCCCTAAGTAGATAACTATAAAGACCAGGTAGCTACAAAAAAGTGATATAATGCGCCAGTAAATTATTTCGATACTGGGATAAATAATCCCAAACGGTCGGAGTTAGTCGGCAGATTTAATTTTGATGTGCTGCAGGAAACTGCGCGAGGGGAGAAATAAACTGCGAATAATAATTCATCCAACATAGATATTAGACAAAAATGTTAAATGGCACCTGATGATTCAGTAACTATAATAAAAATATAAGCACGATTACTTATTAAAACTTGACGACACCTTGTAGGTGCCGAAATATACTTTATAGACAGACACACAACACAATAAAATAAAAAAAATATTTTAACTTAGTGAATAAAACGCCTCTATCCTCTGTATCACCCCGGAAGATATAAAGACAATTGTTATGATCTTAATGCTCTAAAATGCACATCAATACATAAAATAAAAAAGAAGATATCACGAACAATAACGAGAAGCTTTGTAAGATAAATATAATATTTTTAAACCAACAAATAGAATAGATAATAAAAATAATTATTGTGATAGGTTAAAAACCTAAAATCGTCATTGTGACGCAATTCAGAAAGTATTTTAACCCTTACAATTTATTTCTTGCAAATAATTACTTGTCTAAGCAACAGAGACAATGCAAATTAGAAATAGTGTTACTGTTAAAACAAATATCCTGACATTGTCATTTAATGTATACGTAAAAGGTAAAAGACTTAAGTTTTCACAAATATCCCGTCCAAATGCGACTATAACTGTAATTGGGGTTATGAAATATAGCTAAACGATAAATGATATATTGGTCCGAAATAACCTAAGCCTCGCTCGGCTTCGAAAACGGTAATCCTGAAGTAAAGTAGAAGATTTGTTACTTGCGAAGGTAGTCATCCAATTAAGTGCTCCCAATAGAGCGTTGGAAATATATGTCAAAGTACTTTTTGTTCAAAATATTTTATATGACGCGATGCATAAACCATAAAATATTGTAATTTTTAATATTCGTGTAGTTATAATAACGAACGAAAGTAAACTTAAAAAAGTGCTATGGAAAACTGAAAATTTAAATAGATTCTATAGTTCAAAATAGACATATCAAAGTCAATAAAACTTGGTAGATATAAATCAAAGCCAAAATATGAACACATACAATGTCTTTTAGTCCATCAGCAGCGGGGCGAGTAGACTATTTATAATTTTCAGAAATAAATAATAACTAAATCATCATCCATCAAACGTCAGAAGATGTAAGACATAGGCATCTCTAAGTGTTTCCATAATTTATTATGCATTATACAAATTTATTTATTTATAAAAATATATATATATATATATCATAGCAGTATACAAATTTGAATAGGTTAAAAGAAATTTTCTGACAACCCATGGGAGATCAGAGAAATTTTATTTAAACAACATCAATTACTTTTTTAAATTATTAAGAAATAGTGTTAACATAAGTGCACGTATCCAATTATTTTTTTATAATAAATATTAAAGTGAAAAAAGTATAAGAACCTTTAGTATAACTATCGAAGAATTTCAAAGCACAAAAACAAATACGGGTGTTTCTGTCAACGTGCAGTTGATGAACGAGATGTGCCTTTCGAGATTCGTTTCCAGACGGTATCGACAAATGGTACCTTATTAATGTGAACTTTATTTATGAGGTACCAAAAATTCATCAAGTATACTAGGCCTAGGCATTTCCTATTATATTCTTTTTAGGTCTTTGATATTGACATTTTAGGGTAGCAAATTTGACATCAATTCAATCTAAAAAATAAAATGGAAGACTTAAATGTCGTAAAGTGTTATTATATATGTACTTAAGAAAGACACTTTCAAATTCTTAATATGGATAAGAAGAAACAAATCTAAAACATTTCTGTAAATGTTATACGATTTTTGTCATGGATTGATCTAACTACGACACCATTTCAAGTGATAAATTCATTTTTTTTCTTTTGTTCTTAACAAGTTTATTTTTTCTTGGACATAAAGTTCAAACTCTTTATGAAGTTACATATATTGATCATTTAAACTGCCAAATATGCGATTTAATAAATACTTATTAATAATCCTTTCTCAGTCAATTGTTTAGAAGTATGTATTAAATTATAAATGTCGATCATGAATAAAACAGACAAAATGAGACACGTTTAACATAGAGTTATGAATAACTTTCTACTCAAATTTCCTTTTCTAGTTCATAACTTATGAAAAATATACTCAAGATAGAGTAGAGTCAGGGGAAAAACTACTGCAAGCTGTTAGGAGGCGGGTCACGTTCCTCTCATTCGGCCTGGGAGCCTCAAACGCAATATTAGGCAAGATAGGGCGGTTTTTTTAACTTATTATTGCCACGGGACGCCATTTTGTCTCCCCGCATAGTAAAGTAGGCCTATTTATATTATTATTAGGTCTTAAATCGACGGCAGCTACGGCATTACTGTTGTTAGAGATCCGCAGACTGGGGCGGTAAATTCAATATTGTCTAAATTTTCAATTGTGATCAAAGCTAAATGTTACGTGGAATACTTGAAGCAGGAGTGGAAAGAAAAGTGGTATTTTTGTCTACCTACCTTGACCCACTACCGCTTTTAAAAGAGCTTAAGTAAGAACTTAAAGTTATGATAGGGCTTGAATCGCTTTACATCGATAACTAACTAAACTAGAAGAACAAATTTGATTTCGAAAAGAAACAAGTTAGTTAAATAAGCAACTGTTACTTATAGGGGTACGCAGAGATTATAATTTCTTTTACCATTGTCTTAGTTTATCTCTTTTGCGTCTTTTTTATATATTTAAGCATAAACGCCCGTCGGCTGCAGGTTCTCTCAACTCGGTTGTAATCAATCAGGTCAAATTATAATGGTTTAAAAATCACTACACAAATTTTGTTACAATTGCGAATCTAATTTAAGAAAATTTAGACCAAAATAAAAATATGTTTTACCTCGCAAATGATTCATGTTAAAAGAACTTCTTAGAAGACATCCTATGATATTTTATCGCATAACCAACTCTCACCCAAATGCCTGATAAATTTAGCGTCTAAAATAGCTTGCCGCTTCCGATAGAATTCATAAAACTGAAAAAATACAAGCTTTGCGATCTCGTTACGGCGCAGGAAATTATCTGTCTTCAATGGCTACTCGCCGAGGAGCGACGCGAAAAGTTACTTTTTTACAAAAGTAATTTTAAATAAACATATTCATACGTACATATTATGATGACTGGGAGAACTAGATTAGAGGGACTAGAGAATTCTTCTACAATCTAATGAAAATAATTTCAAGGTCGTTTTATTCGAAGAGATAATCAAATTCAATGAATAAAATATCAAGTAACTAAAATATATTCTTTTTAATGCTAAGACGTTTTCCGTACATGTTTTTGCAAAAATGTTCCATTTACGTATTTATAAGTCTATATGTAAGCTGTATTACATTTTAATCAAATTTAATTGCCAAAAATAAATCAATAAACACCAAAATAAGCTTCATAATAATGTCTAAGAAGATTTTATTAATATATCGATTGACATGTTTATTCAATTTTGCGCGGGGGTCGTCGAGTTGCCAATAAAAACATTTCATAGCTCCCATTAAAACAGTGGCGAAAGTAAACGCCCCCGAATAATCAATACCGGAGCCCCCGCCGCGCCGCCCCAAGACCCGCGCAGGTGCGTCCCCCGCGTCGCCCGCCTATCTAGGCGGACATAGATTATACTACGCAAATAGCTCATTCAGTTAACCACAATATTACAATTTTACATTGCTTAATATAAATAAGAAGAGATGCTTTACTCGAACAGAGAACTCGTACTCGTATAAATTCATTAAATTTGTTGATTTTTGTTACTTGATTTAAATTTATGGAACGATTAATGTGAACACTCGGCCTGGCCTCACTATTGGTGAGATAAATATGTTTTTTTTTTTCTTATAAATAAGTGACAGATAAAAACGAGTTATGGTAAGTTACACCTAGCCATAATGATACGGTTGATCGGCATGACCTTTAAACACAAATTCTCATTCGGTCAAATGCATGCACACCGTGTTTGTCTAACACATGATGCGGATTAAGCTAAGGTACAAAGGTTCTGTATAATATTTTTTTTTTACAAACTGTATCAAGCGACTATATTAAGCTTAGTATCTACATATAGTCTAAAGGAAACCTTAGTGACTTCAAATTTAACTAAGCTCTAGGTTTTAAGCAAAGTTTTTAGTGACACCTCTGTACTCCTTAATCTATGCGATCTCCATCCCGACAGTCGGTGTGTTGTCTCAACCGATTGATGCAACATTGTATCGAATCGAAATTTTGTTCCGTTTCCAATAACGCTTACGGGACACAACGATCAAAGTCCCTTTCATCTGTGCCGTTCCAATTAGACTTTGAATATGAAATATATAAATACAATGTCTACAGGTGAGAAGTAGAGAGGGTTAGAATTACATATATGTTATACTAACTATATAAACCGAATGTGAGTAAAATTGAGAAATTGCTTTGGTGATCCGGACATGTTCAAAGGTAGAATGAAGAGAAAGAGAGAGAGAGAGAGAGGGAGACTGTGTTACAAGGCAAATGTATGTTGTAAAATAAATGAGAGTATTAATAGTATACGCCTTAGACGCATTGATATTGATAGACTATAGTCCAAATTAGAATTTTCAACGTAGTAAGTACACAAAGTTGGATTATTTATAAAATTTGTGTTAACCACAGACGGAAAAAAAACGAAGCCTAATAAAGTTGAAGTCTAGGTCGTTATTAAAATAGAAGTTGAGGAGCAGACCACTTTATTAATAATTCAGAATTTAATAATGCAGGGCGGTTACCTCAAGAGGTCCTGACTTGCAGACAAGAAAGTAATATAACAAAATTACCGGAGCTTTCATATCAATGTAATATTTCAGTTCGTAAGAATTTATAGTTTTAATGAAAGCTTTAGACGTCGCAGACATAAGTTATTGCTTTTTATGTATTCATTTACATTTTTTAAATAAACATTTTTTTTTATAGAATAGTAATAGAAAAAACAACTCATTGTGCAGCAATTTGTTCTAGGAGAGTATGATAACTTACAATTTTATCAAATCAGAATACGGCAAGTAGTTTTGAGTGGCGTCCAGATACAGTTGAAAATTATCAAGGTTCAGTATAAAACATAAAAAAAAATATTTAAATTAATTTGTACATTTAAAAATTATTAGCGGGGCGTATATTGACCGCCTGTTGCCGTCCCCTTGTTTAACTGATTTTAAAAAAACTAAACCAACCTAAATACACGGGATAGAATCGCGCTAAATACCTACACGTACAAACACATTACACGGGATAGAACCGTGAAAAGGGAAATTAGTTCCAAGTAAATAGGGCTGAGACTAGAAAAGAATAAACGTAGAACGAAGTAAGGTTAAGTTATAAAAATAATTAAATGAGCACTCACGCTCTTAACTGTAATGCTGATATTTTGGATTTCCATTTACTTGACACAACTTACACACTGACACAGAGATTCACAATTTTTCCCTAAGCTCAAGTTATAAAAAAATATGATCAAACTATCAAATAGGATACACGAATGTATATTGAGCGTTGCGCGCGAGCTAGCTTATTTATAATTAATCACCCGTCGGAACGGAAAATTGAGCAGCTGCGCGCCATAATGACAATGTCTTGCAACTCGAAAATCTGACACAGCCCTTTCGTTGGCGTCATTAGTCGGTTCGTTAATCGACTTCAACAGGCTTTTAAATGTACGTCGAATGATCGCGAACACTCGTCGACTGATTCGATCGACGTCGGGAGATGAATTATTAATCTCGATGTAGACGCCGTGTGCCATTTACTGTCAGACACATAAATTTCTATTATTTTTGTAGTTATAATAAACTATGCAATAAGTTTTATTTTACGGTAGATAGAGGTAAAACTTAAATGACTTCCCACTGTTGTTTGTCAACAATCTAAAGAGATATGAGGTTAACACATCTGGCGTTACATTGGCACAACGGATGTGCAGTAAAAGCGAGGGAGAAGATGAAGAGAAAAAGAGGGAGCGAGAATTAAAAGACGATTGCGGACTGCAAGAGTATAATTACCTCTATATTTAAGGTGTTTATGTATTTCATCTTCATTTTTTAAAGTAATTAAATTTTCTATACACAATTGGCACCGCTTTATGGAACGGAAGTAAATTAATAATCGCCTTTCTGCTACAAAAACAAAACCGAATTAAAATGATTTCACAAAAAAAAATAAGTCTTGTATAACCTGGGCACGGTTAATTATAATTCTATCAAACCCAAATGGAGCCTTCCTTAAATCTGCCAAAATATCACTTTTTAAGAGTATATCTTCGGGCTATACTCCCAGTATATCTTCAGAATCCAAGGATCAATTCTATTTATTGAATGTCATCTTCCAATAACAAAAAAAAAATGTACAATCGTTTTATAACTGTCAAAGTAATGAGGTAACATACATAAAAATACAACCGATTAGAGAACCTCCTCCTTATTAAATTCGGTTAAAATCATAGATAGTCAATAATATCAAGTAAATTATGATCCCAGCGAGCCACTGTTCGGTATATCCATGACAATAAATGCGGTTATGCAATTTCTATAGAATTTTAGGTGAGCAACCGAGCTCGGGGCTTCAGTGCTAAGTGAATTAACAAGTTGAAGTTTGGAGCGGCAATAAAATGGCGAGCATTCACGTGGGCGATGCGAAGGTCCTCGGCGGGGACCATTCATTAAAACTCCGGACAATAGACCACGATAACTGGATAATTGAATAAGACTCGACCCTCCAACCCAACTTGTCTAATATTTTACTAACTACACACGTGAATAAATATGACAGATACTGCCGGTTACAAAGTTCGAGTACGGTTTATAACATGTTTAGTGTAATAAAACTATAGATAAAAGTAAAAACAAGTTTCTTTTGGTATTTGTATGGAATTTATGAACAAAGTTCTACTAATATGTGTTACGTATAGGAAAATAGTAAACCCTCACTTACAATTTTAAAAAGGACGTTATGTCTGAATGGAAGCCCGTAAACTCTTGCGCGCTTTTTAGTCAGGGCGAGGATTTCGTAACCTTTTACTTCATTAAGAATGTCACGTCAAAATGAACAGTTGATTTCAGTGCAGTACATATAATTATTTACATATCTAAAATACATATGTATACAGTATAAGTTAATCAGTCTTAAATAAGAACAAAGGTTATCTTTAGCTCCGGACTGTAAATACGGCGAATTCTCTCCCTTACCGCCTTTGCCAAAATCCCGTGGGGTTTCCGTAGACCCCGCCTGCAATTTTCTCAACCCAAAACTATCCTGTGCTAATCCCCCCAATTGGAGGTAAGAACGATCTTTATTTCTTTAGAATACTCTGTGTTGTAGCTTACTGCCTATTAAAGCATGTATTTAAAACTTTACACTATTAATTATAAGCCGTACTTTATTAGATTCATTTTCCCAGTAAACATAAATGTACATGTCATCGATCGATTGTGAGTTTCGTCAGTTTATAATCGGGCCAGGCATATTATAAAATATCAGGAAATTGCGTATATGCGTATGTACTATGCGTATTTACGAATGGCGGCTGCGCCCGCCGAAAACGTCACAATGACGTGAATAAATCAGTCTACGTTAAGCAAGCGGTCGTATCATTACTCCCTATACTTGACAGTCAACTGAACTAATCATTAATAATTCCTCATTTTTCGTGACTGGCAAGTAATATAAATCACAAAACAACTCTGCCTTAAACTTTAGCAACTGTATTATTGAATATTATGAAAAAAAAAGCTATTATGATTCCCATATAACTCGCGTTTACACAAATCGTTCAAAGCTATCTGTACTACGCTATCTCCGCGACACTCATCTTTAAATAAAAGATATCAAACCAATGGAAAGAAACAAGAAGTGGGTTAATTCATCGTATGTAAATACTGCAGTGCCTTTTGTACATTTGCCCGCGCCCTGAATCGTGGGGCCGTTTCCTAGAAAGCTGGTGTATTGCCAGCTTTGGTTTTTTTGCAGAAATGGAAATCAGACTTTTCCGTCACAAGTAGTTAACAAGTTTGTGACATTCTTTATACCAACAAACTTGTTGTAATGTTCTTATGTTTATTTTTCTAATAATTGTAATGAAATATTTTTAAAAACATTAGGGAGTTAATAAAAAAAAATCTCCATTTGATTAAAGAATTGTCCCAATAACGCGATTTTATGAATGAATAAACTAAAGCTTGATTACAATCCCACCAATATATGGTTAAAAGATAATAATAATAGGTATGGTTGAAATGTAAATAATAAGATTAAGAGCAATAGTTTAGTATTGGCTTTTGATGGTATCTGTGTCATCATCGGATGAAAATTCGATAGCCATTCCAATACATCGTTATTTATAAAATGTATAAAATGTCATAATTTTTCTGATGGACTCATTCGGTTCTACGGTGAAGAAGAAAAGATTTCAACAGTTCGCCACTATAACATGTCTACAGATGATATATCATCGCCTAATTTTTCTCTTAACTAAATATCAAGATATTTAGATCACGTCTTAGAAATTGTTCGCAGGTGGAGCTACCATCGCGGACGCCATATTTTCCCATAAACACCGCATTTATATGATAATGCGAGTCGTCGGCTGACGGCATTCGAAACTGATCTGCGGCCAACTTCCGTTGGATTCCGAAAAAAAAAAAAATTCCAAGTCGTAAATCTAATTTCTCGTCCCACCTCCGGCTGGGGTGAAATTCGTCCGACGTTTCGACGTTTCGCCCTGGCCTCTTTTTGTTTGACGATCCTAACGGCGAAGTTATAACTACTCAATATACATGCCGGAGGACAATTCTTACCTTTTAGGTTTTACTATCCACCGTCAAGTTACTTGGTCGAAGAAATTTACCCAAGTGGGGTTGGACTACGCATATTAATATATTTGTATAAAGTATCACAACATTAGACTTGTGAAACATCAATTACGCCTTTCATTTTTGATTATGTGGAATGTAAAACATGTGAACCATTTTACCTTTAAAAACACTTTAAGAATTAAACAAGTTGTTCAACACGGTATGTGCGCGCTCACTCATTATCACTGTAAAACTATTAACACCTACAAATTTCGTCAATATATAAACTTAGCGTAGTACTTAAGTGTCTAGACAAACCTGTATTAGGTTTTTAAGATGCTTTCATTTATAGTTGTATGTTTATTCGTTTTTAATAAATAAATTAAAAAAAACATACACACACAAACTACCTATAACTCCACTCGAACGTGTACCATCATAAGACAAAGGTGTCCATGACATGTCGTAGGCCAGTTCCAGGAATCGTTACAAAACCGATTCTCAAACGCAACCTTGGCAATTATTGCGGTCCAACTTTGCGCGCCGTCTGCATACTGCATTGTTCTGAAGAAACGCTATTCCAGAATCTTTAGAGCATACATATGCATTTAAATGAATAAATAAAAAAAAGTTTAACAGGCATTAAAATAAATTATCACTTATAGAAAATACATAAGTTAAAAAAAAACGTAGCTCAACGTAGGTCATTAAAGCAAAATATTTTCAAATTATAAGTTCATACAAACAAATGTATCCCATTTCCTATACAAACATCCCGTTATTTATGAAACGTAATAAAACCCGAAGAGCTAGCCGTAAAGATACCGCATAATTTTCAAATAACCAAAAGATCGGACCTTATGAATAAAGAAAGGGCATAGAGATACTCGGAAACAAATAGTTGAGAATATTACTACGAAAGCGGAACGAACAAAATTGGAGGAAAAAAAGGTTTTCGCCTCTTCCGGATAAACGCTCCAAAAAATTACCATTTGACGAAGGTAAAGAACTAACGTCGAGACTGATAGAGCCGCGTTCTGCAGATCTCACTTCTGGAGGCAAAAAGGATTCGTTAATTTAAATACGGCCCTCGCAGGGCCCGGCTGCGTCCGCGAAGGGCCGCGATAAATTACGCTAAATGCCATATTAATTAAATCCGTGAGAGGCCACAAAGGCGAAGGCTTTTGATGGAATTTAATAAAAATTCATAAGTTGAAGGATCAGTTCTATTGCGAGTTGGTGAAAGATTAAAAAGACGAGACTCAATTTCTTTTGAAAACCAAGGGTATATCAATTACGTAGAGGTACTCCATCTGAGTGCAATGGACCCTTAACTAAAATTGATTGTGAGTCTCACGTCAAGCACAAAACTTATGAAACTTGTATCGCTCTTGCAATGTATACATTCTAATTCTCGAAGCGTCAACCATCTAAAGTCGAACAAATATACGCGCTGCGGATAGCCTATTGTTAAGTGAATCACCGCCGTTCATCGACATCAAAAACAGAGAATCTGCAGATTTCTTTCAAGCCTTTAAGGTTGGAGGTATGCTGTTTTTTGAAGGACTTAAAGTCGTATTAGCTTGAATATAGTACTGGAGAAATTATGGGAAATATTTAGTAGTCGATTTGGAACCAAGATTTGTTTTTTGTAAGGAACTACCAAGTCAATTGAAATGTTTGCAAAATTCGCATTAAATATTAGTTAGGCTATATTTAAACTAGCGCGTACCATCTTTCGACCACATCATCGCTTAACATCAGGTGGGGCTGTGGTCAAGTGCTAGTTTATTCCTAATAAAAAAAATAGTATTCAATACTTCTACGTACTTCAATTCGTAGAGCCCATCGAATTTGTTTTATAAAATACTTTTAAAACTAAAATAGTATTTTAATGGATTGTCGGCGTATCAGATAGCGGCGGCATCTGATAACGTGAATATATTTGACGGCTGATTGGTTAAAGCTTTTAGTGTCACAGCACCGAATGCGACGGCGCGGCGGTGAACAGATTTATTGAATTCACTGCAACTCTCCAAAATAAATAAAAGCTCTTAGTAAAAAAAAAACTAATCGCATACAATTTTTAAATTACGGAGTAGTTAATTGATATTTTTTTAATTATTAAAGGTTATATTTTAATATAGTCTCCATCTGTCAACACGCTTTAATCTCAAAAACTAATGGACAAAAGAAAAAAAGTGTTAGCTTTTCTACCCTAGCCAAGTTGGAGCGAATTGCTTGTGTTTGATTAAAAAATGTACTGTGCATTAAAGAAGGATCATTAACATATTTCCCATAACTGATCAATTTAAAAGCCTAGTTTCATCGAGGCTGTTCTTAAGCAAAAGCGTAGTATGATGAAGATGTATAAAATTAAGTTTCATCATCTATCGAACTATTTAAAATCATTTCACTCCTTAAACAATTTAGTGTATTGTAACTCTATGTTAAATTGAAGCGAATCTACATTTATCATTGTCCTACAATCGTTAAAATATCGCCCTGGTTCACCATTTAGTAAGCTGGGATTGCGTCACCGTAGTAACGACCGACCGAAGACCGTGTTTTGATGGCCTTCCGTCGTAATTTTGTGTTGACGTCAATATTACTCGTATTTTCCTTTGATGGAAATCTATCTTAACTGTGCGAAAAGTTGTACATTGCAAGTACTTGTTTTCAAATATTGTAATGTAACATATTGGATTAGTGAAATATTATTACCCGTCTACAGCAACATGAGTCGTGTAGCTTATGACATCACAAGAGGATGCTTAGAATACAAAAATAAATATTGTTGTAGTGAGAAGTTTGATTTGAAGTAATCTAACGAGATTATGAAGCTTTGTCGCTCGAAATGCGAACAAGAGTGTTTGTTAAGGGAGGAGTTAAAAAGCTGGGGTTCTATAAGGTAAATTGGTTGATTCGTAGTAACATAGTAAGCAACCCGGCACATTTATACAGCAGCTATTAATTAGAATAATTTAAATAATAGATACAACCAGCTATTTTCATTCTTACATATTTAGGACCAATTAAGAGCAGTATCCTAATATAAATATAATAATATACATATATCATCACGGGTTACAGAGAGTTTCGCAGTCTGTTACTTACAAATTATTACGATTTTCTAAATTTACAGCTCCCGGAGTCGAAACCACTAAATTATGGGCTGAACTTGGCTCTGTGCTTGGCAATGACTTGTACGATTTGTCCCTATGACCTTAAAGATGAAGGTTAGATATTGATAAATATTTGTACAATAAATAACGTCGGCAATGTAAAAAATATCTCGCAAAATATAATTTTTGATAATGTACACACTTAATAATATGTGATGTTTTTTATTATGTAAATTTTATTTGATTTGATAGTAGACTTTATATTCTTTAAGTGATTGTGATAGACATAGACTTATAGTATGAATTGATATGCCTCCAATCAATTATTGCTATTATATAACATATAAAAAATAAAACATTAAGTTATAGGTCTTAGTGATAACGATTTATTAATAAAAGACAAAAATAAATTCATTAACCGAATTGAGGTTGGAAAAGTTAACGAAGAAACGATAACTCACAATTCGAGAAAAATTAAAAATATTTTACTTATTTACGCTGTACTGGAACATCGAATCTTTCATATAAATGTAATCGTAAAGTTGTTTGTATAAAAGGGGGAACGGAAGGTTAATCGCATCGATGATATTAGAGCTTTAGCGATCCCGGCAGTCCGGGCGTTGTTGGAACGACGCCGCCATTTGCCAAATGACGCTCTCGACTTCCGATGTAATGCGAAAGACGGAACAACGTTCAAATCCTTATCGCTATTCATTAACGAACAAAATAGATCTTTACTCAGATAGAATAACAAAAGATAGGTACAATACGTTATACGAGTACAAAACTTATATAATAACAAATAAAAACAAAATAACTTTAAAGGGATGAATAACGACAGAGTAACAAATTTGTGAAAACGTGACAAATGGAAATTTATAACTGTACCTATCCCTCAGAAGGCGTGAGTATTTTTAATAATAAATTAACAAAAATAATGACTTAAGGTTAGTTCCAAGAAGGGCGTGCTCTTTAAATGCTGCAAACTTTTTCTATGGCGTGGTGACTGTTTATTGGTAACTGTAAGTGATCAATTGTTGGTGATTCGGTGCTTGTTGACTTTTTATACTAAAAAAAAAACATTAAAAGTAATCTTGGTTAACCATTACAAATTATCTGCAAATAATGATAGGGCCAAATTACTTCTGAAAATTGAACATTGATGACTTTTTCAATACATCATTCAAATTTCGATATTTTTATAAGGTTTTAAAGTATTATTTAAAAAAAATAACAGTTCAAAGCAATCCATTACAATGGATTTGTGTACAGTACCAACTGTACCAACTTTTTTAATTGGATATGCTTTTATTTGTACCCTACGCATATTTTTCAATTAGTATTTTGAATATCTTTACGCGTAGCGCGACGGCGGTTCACAAAGTAATATTAAAAGCTCCAATCAATCGCATCAATACACCGCTTTTACCAGATGCAACAGAACAATCTATTAAATCAATACTATTTTTGCTACGAAATATTTCTGTATATATAAAGTGCATGTGCTCTGATTCCGTAAAAAACGATAGTTCTGTGTAATTATATATATATATATATATATATA
>DWLR01001320.1:0-18784 GCA_018246295.1 Papilio alexanor hazarajatica
GCCTTCCAGATGACCGCGGAATTGGACGTCACTCGATATGTCAACGCCGAGAATACTGCATATACTGGCTGAGGCAACCAAAGGAGTGTTCTTGAAGTTAAGGTTAACGACGAAGGGTTGTCTTTTAGCGGTAAACACGCAAACTCGCGTCTTTTTCGGGTTGAATTCGACAAGATTTTGTCGACCAGACACAAGTTTGTTCCGGTACTCATTGACGCAATCCCGAGAAATATTAGTGCGGGCTGTGTACAAGGCATCTCCGGTACTATCGTCTACATAGCAATGGACGTTACTAAGATGCAACAAGTCATTGATATGCAGAAGAAAAAGGGTGGGAAATAGTACACAGCCTTGTGGTACACCAGCATTGATATGTTTCGAGTCTGAGCATGCACCGTCAACTACGACTTTTATGCTACGACCCTCGAGAAAGCTGGTAATCCAGTCACATAATTTCTCGGGAAGCCCGTAGGATGACAGCTTCGAAAGAAGCCCTTTATGCCAAACCCGATCGAAGGCTTTGACCACGTTCAAACTGACCGCCAGGGCCTCTCCTTTGTTCTCAATTGCCTCCGCCCATCGATGGGTCAGGTATACTAGAAGATCACCAGCAGAGTGACGCTGACGAAAACCGTACTGACGGTCACTAATCAGCTGGTTCCTCTAGATACCTCATGAGTTGGGCATAAATGGTCGATTCCATTATTTTGGAGAACAAATAGGTTATGGCAATAGGCCTGTAGTTTGCTGGATCTGTGCTGTGGCCTTTCTTTGGGATCGGGTGGATTATGGCAGTCTTCCAGGATTTCGAGACCGATGCGATTTTCATTCGAAGTGATTGAAATATTTTTAATAGATCCATCTACGTTCCATTCAATTATTGTTGCAATTTACATACACATATAATAAAAGTCATTTTCAACTAAAATGAATTTCTTGTATTTTTCCTACGATAGATGATTTGGGACAGTTTTTTCGTGGCATTGGGAATAAACCATATTACGTCTTTTGTAATTTATGTTTCGCGATCAGCTCAAAAACGCCTGAACGTATTTTCATACCTAGTCTAGCCATAAATACTGTCCCAAAATTTTGTATTCAAAAATTTCGAAAATGGAATGTCATTTCAAATATTTTTGTTTTCATGTGACATAAGCAGGCTTCATTCTTCTAGAAAAACCTCACTTGATGGCATTCATCCAAGAAGTCATCATGGAGTGAGACGTCAAAAAAAAATCGAGTCGCTGTTATAGCTCTACATAAGTGCAGTAAAACGCCGAGCGAGATATTCAATCTGTTACAGTCGCTTCGAATCTCAATGAAATTCGTGTACCGTACTATTAAATGGTTCAGTGAGATGTCCTCTGTCGATGACAGACCCAGGAGCGGCCGCCCGCGGTGATCAAAGCTGTTGCTGAGCGAATCCGAAGAAATCCTCTCCGCAAGCAGAAAATCTTGTCTAGGGAGATGAAAATTCCACCGAGAACCATCTCTCGCATAATTAAAGAAGACCTTAGACTTGCCGCTTATCGACGAAGTACAAGACATCGCTTGAGAGCAGATTTACGAAACATAAGAGCGACCAGAGCGAAAAAGCTGTTTCAACAGTACGCTAAAGGCGGGTACCGGAGAATCCTGTTTTCCGATGAGAAAATTTTCAAGGTAGAAGAGAAATACAACCGTCAAAATGACAGGGTCTATGCTCACAGCTCTCAGGAGGCTTCGGAGAAGGTTACAAAGGTGGAAAGAGGCCATCATCCGGCATCAGTCATGGTTTGATGGGGCGTGTCGTACGAAGGGATCACTGAGCTCCATTTTTGCCAAAATGGCGTGAACACGACGGCGGCAAACTACCAGAGTGACATTTTGGTGCCTGTTGTGAAGCCACTCACTCAAACAATGTTTTCCAATGAACATTGGATCTTTCAACAGGACTCGGCCCCGGCACATAAAGCACGAACCACTCATCAGTGGCTAAAGGAGTGGAGAAGGCCTGCTCGAAACCTCATCGCCATATCGAGTTGTTGAAACGTGATTTGATGGCAGCAGCGAGTGGGCGGATCGATTGAAGATGTGTGTGAAGGCAAAAGGGGGTCATTTTGAGTGAATTTCTTATTCGTACCTTTGAATAGTTAATAAAGAATAATTGTGTTGTATTTCATTACTTTTTGTTAATTTATTTTTGAGATAGACATGTTTTAGATTGGGACAGAATATGTGACAAGACTAGGTATAGTCTCCACCATGAGACAGAGAAATTCATAAGAAAGGTTTACGTATACATTACGTTTACATCAAAGTTTTGAGTACATTAACGACGGAAGATGCTGGTAGGAAATAAATAATTTTTTTAACAATGGCTATTGTTAGCTTTGCAGTAATTTTGTCTTTTAACTGAACATAATCCAACAAAACACTATATTCAACTATTCGCGACAGTAAATATTTTATGTATGTCATTCCGCACCCGCACACGCAGCTGGCAAAACTTCCAAAATACCGATACATCAGTCTGTGAACAGCTTGTTGTTGACTGACAGAGACGAATGTTCAATTGAACCCGCACGGCCTCTTTTGAGGAATTTTGTAATTTAACAAAAGAATCTATTTCTTTGTGTGTTACGCAAACATTTGTTTGGGCAACATACCGAATAAGAGAGCTAATTAAATATCATTTTTAATCTCTATCTCTCTCAGTACAATTATGCGTATGAATTAATTAAATTCACGTAATGAGTTTGCTGTTGCCACGTTTATTTTTTTGTATCGTTTACCTAATATTATTAAGTTTTACCGCTTAATCATTGGTGTGACAGTACCTTTGATTAGATATAACAATAATCATAAAATAAAACGTGTTATGGCGTAAAGCCGTGAAGCAGCAGAGCGACAAAAAAAAAGTTCATTTAACGCAAATTCATAAGTTCACCAGAATTTTATGAATCTAATTTTTTGAGATATACAAGAGAACAGCAATGAAATACATATTTATAGTAAAAGATACATATTTATAGTGAAACTGACTTTACTGGAAAAGATACTTACATTTTGGTTGGCGCGAGGGACGCTATGTTAATGTTCGACGTCAGATCTTTTGACTTCGGTACTGTGTTACAGTGAAAAGTTCTTACTTAGATGTAAAAATGTTAAGGTTTTTTTTTCTCACAGGAAACGTCGTATTAATAAAGCGGAACTTTCAAACTTGTGTACTGTACTGTATATTATACATAAAAAAAAAATTTAGGAATCTGGCATTCAATAATTTTCGGAATTTTATGTACAAATACGGGTGATTTTAGATCGATAACCATTGCTCCTTATAGTAAGATTGTCTAAAGCTAAACTTAACCCTGATGATTGCACGCCGTAGAGCTGTGAATTTATTAAAATTCCGACAGTCAATCAAATAAATTGTAATTAAAATCTTGTTTCTTAACATGCCGAGCACATTTGCTACGTGTTCAGTAACTTCTTTTTATGTGATCTATTGTATAAGAGTAACGAAAAAAAACGTATACAATAAAACTACAAAGTAATTTATTTAGGGAGAGAAATGTAGTTTTGTGAAAATAACTAGATAAAGTGACATGAAATCGAAATATTATTTTATTGTTATCGGGTAACGTGAGAAAATTTTTGTTTACTGCAATATTTTAAACTTTAGGAATTTTAGCGTAGAATATGATATTTACCTTTGTTATTAAAGTTTAGGTCAAGGAATTAAGTTAATTCACCCTTTATTTGGAACAGCATATAGACATGCAGATTTTAGATTACTTTATAACACATGCTATGTTTATTTTACAAAGCATAGGTCTCATTTTGTCAAGTAAGTGGTTACCAAAGTAATGGATTAAGCAAGTATTAGCCAATATGTAAATGCATTAAGTAGTTAGGTTAATTCACCCTCGAATCGAGGATTAGAGTGCGTTTCTGTGTTAAAGTATACTTTAGACATCTCAGTTCTGAAATATTATTTGCAATACGGTTGGATTAATTCTAATAAATAACATAGAATAACTTAATAAAGTCATTTGAATATAAATGCACGATTGACAAGAACGCGATATTACAAATAACTAAACCGACATCAAATCTAAATCAATTTTATTTATAAAGAATGTTTTAAGTAACTGTAGCCACGGCACGTCTTATTAAAATTCCATCCATTACAGCTAAACAGGGCTTGTTTTAAATATTAAATTATGTTTTTGGATTGAATGCCCTTCAAATTATCATAGAATACTTGGGAATGTCCCCTATCCAACAACTGTTTTATAAAACGGTATATAAATGACGAAGTTCTGAGGTAACAAAAATAAAAATATAAGAGACTTAAGAACCTCGTCTTATATCCTATTGAAATATGTTAAAAGAAAACGTGGATGTTTAAAACATAAGAACACTTACGTCTTTTTACAATTCCGAGTAGACTGAAATAGTCATCGCTACTCATTTTTGATGGAATTTAAAAGACTCTAAACGATTTGAAGTGGTATAGAGAGTAGCTTCTTTTTATCCGCTCCTTTTGTTTATCTAACCTGTCTCACTTGCTATATTCTCTTAGTACTAATGATGCCACTAAACCGAAGTTAACATTAAGTTGAGGTGAACAACTTGCTTATTTGTTTTCTGTCAAAAAAAAATCATACCAACAAGGCAATAATATTGCATGTTATGTCCAGCATATGTAATGGCTATGTATTTTGTTCGTATTTGAACAAAGAGTTTTCGTGAGCTAAACTAAATCAAAGTGTTGTAAATTAACCATATTTAAATTTGGCTGTACTGTTAAAGCCAGACTTCAAACATGTAAAGTTCAAATACCCGCTTTTAGTGTTAGCACTTGAATCGAGCGCACGCCTAAATTTTCTAGTATTTAACTGTTGACCCAGGTTTATATAGGTACACATAATTGAAAGTTAAAGTACCTACGAATTTATATCAAATACAACAAACGTAATTACAATAAAATAGAAAACAAACATATGAGTTATGTCCAAACCATCTTAGTGTTTGATATTCCATGGCCTTAGTTGTCGCCCTAGTTCTTGTTTTCCACAACTGTCTTATGGAATAATTTCTCTTTAAAGGTATCTTTTGTACAGTAAAAAGTGGCAAACGAGCAAATCGTCCCCTGATACCGTGCGGCCGCTATCTGTAGGCATCTCCATCCATCCATCTCAGCCTATGATCCTTCACTGCTGGACACTGTTGTCCTGGGTGGGAATCGAACCAAAATAGTTAAATATGATTATTGACGTGAGTATTCTTTAAACGAAGTTAAGTTTGATTAAACAGTAAATAGCATGCAGACCCTTTAGTTTTCGGTTTATATTATGAAAAAGTTCTTTCAAAATGGACCAAGGTCAAAGTAGCGCAAAATAATAATATATACAAATAAAAGATGCAACATATTTTTTCAGTAGCGACTATGTATTATAAAAGTGTGGTATTTCATCCAAATTCAATGTAAGTAGTTACATTTATGTAGATAAAGCCCACTTATGCTGAATACCGCAGTAGACATAAAATACCCTTGTGAGAAATGAAGAATCTCACGAACTCCTGTGAATTTGCATTGGAACTGGGCCGACCGATTGAAATAGATACAAATAGATACGAAAATCTAAGAAAGAAGTGTAAAAAAGGTATCAAATATTGCATAATTATACTGTGTAAGCAGATAAGGTAAAACCGAGACCAGAATAAATAGCTAATACTATTCTGTGCGCCGCCGGGGTTAATGTGGTCGTATTGTTAATAAAGGGCAACGTATTTCACTCCGGGTATAAATGTTTGCTCAGGGTAATTCAATTTCAACACACTAATTGCGAGACAGCATTGTATTTTGATTCATTTGTTTCGCTACTAATCTATATTTTAATTCAATTTTTGAATAACTTTCCAATGCATCTACTTATAATAGAAGGAGGTAAACGAGCTAGTGACTCGCCATCTGGCTGTATGACTGACGGATAATGTACTCGAATCGAGTACATCATCCGTACATCCGTCGAAATCGAGGAGGTGCGTGCAGATAAAAACCTTCTACTACCATGAGTCGACAATTACCATGACTAATATTAGTAGTCTCCCATACACACGTAGTAACGTAGTAAAAACTATACATCATGCATTGTCAACCTTGGAATAGAAGAAACATAGAAAAAGAAAACATGGGAAGGGGTCTGCGCCACCTAAGGCGGGAAGGATCTAGAAAGCTTTTTTAAATTTCAATAAATCTATATTAATCTTTGACTGACCGGTTGGCGCAGTGGCAATACACTTGCCTGTCGCGCCGCAGGTCGTGGGTTCGATTCCCACCCGAGTGGTGGGATACAAACATTTGTGTGCATAAGCATGTCTGTTTGTCTTGTGTCTGGATGTAAAGACCACCGGGGGATGGGCAGCAGCGTCCTTTTCTTAATACGGTGAAACATACTGCGATCGCCAATTCGCCTGCCAAGCGTGGCGATTATGGCACATTTCCTCCCAATGATGCGATCAATGGGGGAGGCCTATGTCCAGCAGTGGACGATCATAGGTTGAGGTGGTGGTGGATATTAATCTTTATAGTTTACACAGGAAAACTATTGCAAAATGCGAAATATTTCAAGTTACGCATGGATCAAAGCTCCTTCTAATCAGGTGGGTCGAATAAGATAAATCTTTAAATCCTAAAAATAAGACCCAGAAAGCAATATTCCCATCGTTTTCCAGAAATCTACTTATTAAAATTTTTCCATATGAGAATGCTCAAAAAATTAAATGCATATTCGAATCGAATCGAAAAACGTTTTCTGTATCTGCTTATAACAAATAAGTCGATTTAGGGACAGGACGATGTTTGTGGGATTCACTGTATGTAAGGAAAAAGACTACGTTATTTCTAAAATAAATTAAAAGAGGCTTATCTGGGTCTCATTTTTCCATTTAATGTAAATCAGTATACAAAATTTTCGATTTGTTTTTTCTTCAAATAAATCTACTTTATACAAGATCAATGAACATATCACGTCTCATTCAACGTATTCCTGAATTTTTTCCTTCAACTTTCTACATTTGTAACAGTTTTCTCGACAATGTTAAAATACAATTTATTTCTTTTGCTTTAATTTGCTGTCACAACATAATATAATATACACATTAAAATAACGTTGTATTTTATTCCGTTTTGGAAGTAGAATAATAATAATAGTTGGAAATATTTTTCGCATTCTCATGATTATTATTTTCTTTAGATAAATCAGTGAATTATTCCGGTGAGTCAAGTTTAGTGAAGAATATGATTAAGGCGCATGATTAATGTTATAACTTCTACTACACCTTCTAGGTAGCTCCGACAAGTCCAGTTATACTTAGCTTGTAATTCATATAAAAATCAATGTTTGTTTATTTGTCCTCTATACGTTCCTAAACAGTTGACTAAGGATTGCCCGAGAGGGTTTTTGATCCCAACATATCTTTCAATAATTGTTTTTCTATTTCAATAAAATTTTAAACTTTAATTTTTAATTTTTTAATTTTTATTTTTTACTTTACACGGCACTGCAACGCATGCCGGGTTCAGATGAAAAAAAAATCAAAATTACGCGTACAACACAATAGTGATGCGAGGATTGACATTTCTTTTAACTAATAAGAGATGTATTGTAATTAACAAACAAGTTTGACTTAGGGTCCTTTAGGGAGAGAACATGCACCTGGTATTGCAAATGTTCATGGGCCTCGGTGATCACTTGACATTAGGCTGCGCCCTTGACGTCTTATATTTTAAAATTGTGATAAAGAAACGGGGAGAGAGTTTTTCAAAATATGTAAACCGATAAAATGTACATCGTATTATAAAATAATAGTAAATATCGAATGGACAGAATATTTTCTATGTTGCTTTTAAGTTACTTTTTTAATAAGTCTTATATTTTTTTTATTCCTTTAACGACTTCTGCCTAAAAATGATGCGACTTTAAATTTGTATATTTATCCTTTTTTAGAGATAAGAAGTAGAAAAAGTTTCATCCACAATATTAAATGCCATGATAATGTCGACAAAACCTACTTTAGCACATATATGTATAAATATAATTGATAATTAGTAATTTCAGTTTTATTTACTATTTCTACTCGACGTTATTCCATACGGTGATGGTACTTTCTCTGACGAACCGGCCTATTCCTACGTCTGCTACTGTTGCCGGCTCTTTTACAGTTAACAATAAAAATTTAATTAGGATTTTATTCTTGCGAAACAAATTTTCCGTTTGAGTAAGCAATGAAGGGTTAATAAGATTTCGCTTTTCGTCAGCGTACCTAATCTTTACAACGGCAAATCTAATTTAACATCAAGCAAACAGGGACTTCGCGTCTTTACAATCTTCAATTAATCAGCCTCGCTTCTGTGCGTCTAAAACAGCTCAACACAATACATAATTGACTTAAATATATTATTTGAAATGCTTACATGCTGTTTGATGCAAAATAAAATAACACTTTTTATTTTCCATCGCAAACTTTAAGTAAATAAAGTACTAAATTGAAAATTAAAAAATTGTAGGAAAGTACCAACGCTTTCTCAAATTTATGATAATTATAAAAAAAATAACAATTTTTTTTAGTTAAAATATAACTTTAAGGTATTAAAAAAACACCGGTTGTAAATTAATATAAGTCACCTCATTTATCCGATTTTTTTATTTTTCTCAAGAAAACGGCAAGAATGTTAAATTGTTGCCACTTAAGATAATGTCCGCCTTAAGTTTTGTAAACCACAGGATTAAGTCTATTTATTGGTAAATAAATAATACGGGGTATTACAGTGGTAGAGTCGGCAACAACAACATCTGTTGCATGAATGGCCAGCTCGATTGGTGATATTTCACCGACCTCACAGAAGACAGGCGTTAAGAAGTTTTCTGCGTTTCGTCTGAGGAATGGTGCCGGAGACCTAATTTTACTCCTCTTCCTTATCAGAAAAGGATGGGGAAGGAAAGAGGGAAAGATTTGACAGGGAAAGGGATGGATAGTAGAAGGAAATGTCAAATTTTCTGTCTATTAAAGGTAGGCTACTCGAAAATGCTTGTTACAGATGTCTATGGGTAGCGGTCACTAATTCGTAGATGACCGCATGCTCATTTGCCACCTTCTGGTATAGCAAAAAAATGGACAACATTAAGTTAACGGATAAAATTTGATAACAATGAAAAATGTATCTCTTTTTACGTGACGAGGTAACAATATTTACTCAGGTAGATCCATAAACAACTAAGAAGGAACATGTTTTTATAATGCTTTAAAATTTGAATGTGCAATTTTTATCAAGGTTCCTATAAAATTAACAAGAAAAATTATTATTATAAAAGCGTACGCTAAAAAAATCGATGAGTCAAATTATGAATTTGAGCATGACATTATCATGCTTAATTCTCACAGATTTTACGGTTTACGTCGCGTTATTCTTAAATATTATCTTGAATAAACTATGTTCCAAGTCTTGCGATAAGGTCTTTGAAAATATTTGGTTCAGATCGTTTTTTTTAAGGAACATTACAGTAACTTTTGCGAAGCGTATCGGAATGTTCTTTACTCGTGTGCGGCCGGCGTGAAGCTAAATGATGGCTCTTTTAAGCCCAAACGGAACGCTCGTTCAAAATGAACGACCTTTGTTCGGTCTAGAGGAACTTACTTTGTTATAAAAAATCTTTGAAAAATAATCTTGCTTTATAAACACATAGTGTTGTTTATTGAATTAATATGAAATTAAGTAGCAAATAATATTATATATGCATCATGTCTTCGCTCCGATAGGTAAATACAAATACAATACGGTAGGTAAGACAAATAGGTATATATATATATACGAGTATATATATATTCTAGGCAACCCTGACAAAAGGGCTTTCTAATGGTGAAAGATTTTTAAATTGGTTTAGTAGTTTTTGTCGTTTAACATACAACAAAATCTTTTCTTTTTCTAACATTAGTAAATACTAGCTTTTGCCCGCGATTTCGTCCGCGTAGAATAAATGATGTGGGCATTTTTTTAATATTTTAGGATACTTCTTTCCCCAATAAACATTTAAACTGCCTTGGTTTATTGCAAATAACTTACTTTAATACATTTTATAAACTTTGATTTTATTTTTCTACCCACTCCTAAAACATAAATATTTTGCAAGTTTGATGCAGCGCATCCTTTATTGTGTATGACGCTTGGCGAGTCCAGCGCTCGCGCGTCGTGAACTTTAGTAGATTTTTACTAATCAAAGACTTGTTTTCTATAAACAAATATACATAGAGCAAACATAGACAGTTTTGTTTGGACTTCGACACTATACGAAAGTTTTTCTAACAGACTTCTTAAAAGATAAAGATTATCATATCTTGAAAATCTTGATAACACGTGTGAATATTAATCTATAAATTTACCAAATTCTATTATTTTATACCATTAGGACCTAATGAAGCAACATTCTAAAAATTTTAAATTTTTAAATAGTATGTATAAATAAACTATATATTTTTTTAAACAAACGCGCAAAAGTATAAGCATGTTATTTAATTTACGTGTTTCTTAAAACAATGGACGGGCATACAAAGCGAGCGTTATGTTTTCAGTTGTAGCATAACATTTACCAAAAATACAAATGCTGGCTCATTTGAACCTTTCTCCTTTCTTAATTGCGCACGCATTAGATCTGGTTGGAGCAGACAAGCACGAATGGGCGCCTTTCAATATAATGACAATTATTTTAGGAATTCTAAATTTCGCAATAGCACAATATTAAACAGCACAAACATTAACGTTACGTAAAAACTAATTCAAGACTATCTAATTTTTGTACATAAGGTACCTACGTGTTTTATGGTAAGCTGTGTAATTTTAGGCTGTAAATTTGAATAGACACAATGTTGGAATAGCTATGTTATAGTCGTTTATGTTGTTAGAATGTAGCCATTGGATAGTTAGTGTTTTAAGACATTAGGGACGAACTTTTTCCTGCATTTTATTGCCCTCATAATTATGCAAAGTTTCGTTTCCATCTGCTAAAGATTCACAGAGACGTTTTGTTTCTGGTATAGTAAGGCAGACAAAAAGTCTAAACTCGAAATTTCATATAAAATGTAATATATCCTTCGCATTTGGGTCTTGTCACATTTTAAATCCTATTTTATTCGAAGCAGATTTGACTTGAAACCTACAAGAAGCAGAACATATTTCATAGACAAATGTATTTGCAGCTATCATTTGGCTATTTGCCGTACAAAGAAATTAAGCTTTGGTGAATTATTGCGCATTTCAAAGCAAAAGTTGTTTTGGCAACAATGAACCGAAAGCTTTTAAAACTTTGCAAAGCCGCTTGAGAAGTTTCAGCATAATTCGTGAGACTAGAATGAGGTGTTAATCATCTAAGACATTTTCGGGGTAACTTTAACAACCGCTAAGAATTGACAAAATTTTGGAATTTAGACCCTTAACCCAGCGATTAAGTATTCGATTGTGGTAAGTACGTAGATATAATAAATGTTGTATATATTTCAAAACTAAGAGTTAATTAAAATGAAATTCAGCATATCAGAAGAGTCTCTGAACTCTTAAGTCCTAACTATACAAACAACGTTAAATTTATTTCTATTTTTACGTATAAAAATAAAATATAACGTTATTTGTATAAAACAATTTTAATAGTAAGTGCTGATACAGTAAATTATAATTCAAAGTGAAACGTGTACGATTATGCTATAGTAATATATATTATTATATATATGATTGTGATATAGTCTATTGGGGCAATAAGTTTGGTATACCAAGGTTTGTAGCAGTCGTGAAGCCACGATTGTGTTTTTGGATGATTGGTGGGGGGAGGGCTTGACCATGAGTGGTAAAAACTAAAAACCACATAATATTTTAAAATATATTTTGTACGAAAACAAGATAGTGCAAAGTGTAATGTTAGTAAGAAAATTTTAGAATAATTAATAATTATCATTTAAAAATTTTGAAGAATTCTGATGATTTGGGAGCGAATGATGAGGGCGCTTGTGTCCCTTTATTATATTGATCCTTCAGTGTATTGTACCACCACGCTGGTAAAGAAATATGTGTTCTGAGCTATTGTTGTATTTTGATATAGTAAATAAAAACGAGGCAAAAAACCGCTGCGACTGACACTATATCCTTTTATGTCAACTTGATGAATGAACGTCCAACAAGCTTGATATATTAATATAAACCGAAATTGAGTCAGCAGTTGGACGTTCCTGCGTCCGCAATAAGCTTCAACATAAATAAAAATAAATTGACCAAGTCAGTTACATAGGTATTTGTTCACCTATATTTCTTAAATAATAATGAATTAAGGTAAAACGTATATACTCCTCAGTGGCCTCTTCTGGCGGTCCACCACCTTTAAAACGATAATCGTTTGAATTTCTCATACGCCTTGCAACGATGGCACAGAAACAATAACTAATAGGATACCATTTTTAATTGTACAATGAAAGTATTCGGGTATAATTGAAAATGGTTAAATGATTTCATTCATGAAAGACAGCGGTGATTAAAATAGTCAGGGGTACCGCGTAGGTACGCCACAGGTTTTTCATTCAATTAAAACGTCGATAACACCCTAAATGGTTATTTGTAAGAAGGAGGCGGAGTATATCTCGTTGCAAGGAACGGGGCAATTTTTCTGTTACTGAATTACAGCCAGAAGAGGTTTATAAAGTCTTTAAGTCAAAATTACTGGCTGAGTCGCATCCAAGCAATCGGCCAGTATCAATTTAAATTCGTCTTTTATAACATATTTTGTTTTAGATACATTCGTTTCTCCGCACCCAAGGCGCAAATTTTATTTTAATTCATAGATTTTATTTCTTAATTTAAATTAATTAATTTTAACAATAAAACAAAATTGTTAAATTTTCCTTAAAAAGTGGTTACTATGAGGTCTATGGAATGGATTCTTTAGATGAAGTTTTTACCGACTTAATTTTATGGCGCCAAAATTACACATTAATTGAGGACGGATGACAATTCATTTTATCTAATCTATTCACTGTCTATTTTGTCCTAATATT
This sequence comes from Papilio alexanor hazarajatica, assembly GCA_018246295.1. Classification (NCBI taxonomy): domain Eukaryota; kingdom Metazoa; phylum Arthropoda; class Insecta; order Lepidoptera; family Papilionidae; genus Papilio; species Papilio alexanor. The sequence goes on from DWLR01001320.1 coordinate 13,081, forward strand.
CCGACCCGGATCATTGGAATAAAAATATAATTTCGCTTTGAAATTAAAAAAACGCCATCTGTATTACAATAAAATATACATAAGGTACATATAAAATAACAGTTTCGAACAGTATGTTTGTTGACACTTAATAAATCTGCTTAAATTTATTGTTGTAAAACGAGTAACAATATTTCCGTTCATAAACGAAATTCGTAACAAATTTTAATTATTTATGAAATTAAAATTTACCAGATGTTGCAAACTTGGCGACGAAGTGCGTTGGGTACATTTGTTATATAGGGTTCCGTTGAAATATTTGTACATCGACCTTTCATATTCAGGAATACTATTATCAAAATCAGTTAAGTTAATTTTTACTTAGTTAATGTAGTACAAACTAGCGAGCAGCTGGTGGTTACTACTAATGAAAACAAATATACTATACTTAATTATCACATTACATTTAAAAAAAATATATCTTCTTCGTATAAAAAATTATATTCACGTAACCCACAAATAGGGCAATGTTCACACGTCTTTATATACGATAAGGAATGTATACATAATATATTCCGTTAATAAAAAAGAAACTCTTACATAAGCGTATGAACTTATTGCCCAGAGAGTTCTTCCAAATTTGTAGCACGACCGACAGTAATAAAAGCCTTGATTCAGCAACGGCTTCGTTGAATCTCTGTGATTTCATACAAAAATTATTTAATAAAGATGCAAATTTCTTTAGACATGCTATACTTTATTACAGAAATATTTCGTCAACGGAAAAATTACAGAACAAATAATGTTAGTCTTTTATGATTACTGTCTCTTCGTAGTATATCTATAGTCGCTGTTTTCCACATACCTAATCAGAAATCCACCCATTTATTTACCATCTATATTATTTAACATTTCCTTCCTAACCGTCAGTGATCAACTCACTAGACCAGTGTAGAAACTTGGCATAATCATCATACTCACAACTTTATACATCTTTCAACATATCGTTATCTCTGTTACTTTCTTCTTAATCATGTCATCTTAGGCCTATCCCTACCGATATATCTCTCTAAAACTTTCCTTGTCACATGTCATTCTTCCCTCCTCATAACGTGCCCATACCATCTTAACCTTTTGTTCCTTATTTTACAAGTATCTGTCTATCTACTTTATCCATATCCAAATTTGAAGACATTATCTCTTTGCGAATAATGATTAATTTAATTTACTTCAATTTATTTTAGTATACCGTTATATAGCCATTTAAAAAAAAACGCATGTGCAAATAACGTATACCATTTATGGAAAATTGCGCCAACTCTCACGCTTACCGATTGCTTACTATCCGTCTCATCCATCTTAGCCTATGATTGTCCACTGCTGGACATAGGCCTCCCCCATCGCATCACTGGGAGGAAATGTGCCATAATCACCGCTTGGCAGGCGCGTTAATGATCGCAGTATTTTCCAACGTACGAAGAAAAGGACACTGTTTCCCATCCTCCGGTGGCCTTTACATCTAGACACAAGACAAACAGACATACATATTCATGCACACAAATGTTTGTTCTAGTGTAGGAATCGAACCCACGACCTGCGGCGTGAAATGCAAACATCTTATCAACCGACCCTTACTTACTATGTAATATAATAATAATTACAGTTATTTTTCTATTTGAAATTAGTCTACTATAATTATGTTATATCGTAAATCAATTTAGAATCGGACTTGTCTAATAGAGGCTAATTTAAATGGTTTATTTCCGCTTAACGCACATAACAGCCTAAGAGCTAGGCTTTTTCGCTGTTGCTATATAATTGTTAATGAAATTTGGACAAGAAACATAATGCTGTTTCAAATCATTATCTAAACTTTGCAAACAAAGAGTAAATCACCTTACACGCTAAATTTTGTAACATTATTTGTGGACACCAACTTTTTCCAATATTAACTTAAAACATTTAGTAGCTATGTTATAATTTAAACTATCTCAAAATTTCCACAAAACTGCAAAATTTCCCATGAAAATGTAAAATAATGCAATGGCCGCTTTCATTAGTAAGTCCCGTTTATTTATTTACAAAGCTTAGAACTTGAATTGTAACAGTTTATTGTTCTTTTGCAAAAGAGATTGATAGCACTTTGTCGATGATGCTGAATTTTTATAAAATAGACAAAAGAAATTACAAGATTGGTAAACCACTATACAAGCACCTTACTTCTAGACTACATCTAAAAAAGTAATATCTTTTTAATTCTTATTCAGTCTTTCTTGGAAGCTTTATTACTGCTAGCTCGCCAGGTAGTGTACGGAAGCATTATATTTATATCAATACGCTGCTGTAATCAGAGAACGAACGAAATTAAATGTTCCATCGAAACCTAGTCAATTTAAGAAATAAAAAAAAAATACCATGACTATCTAGCATATTGTGGCCAAAAGCCAAAATCTTAAAATGTATGAATATACCAGCCATTAGTTCGGCTTAATATTTCTATGTTAGTATTTTATGTTTGTTTTGCTGTAATATTTCACCCAGGGATTGCGTTCAGTTTTAATTCTATAGCAAAAGGCCAGTGGTCTTTTGCGGCAGTAAAGGGAATGAAATTACGATAGTTGAGGGAATATGAAAAAATAAAGACACTTTTTGTGTGGTGTTTGATATTCGCGTAATCATTCAATATTCCTTTACTCTTTTCTATAGATGAGAATGAAATGGAAAAAATAACTATGTAAACATAAATTATGTCATTTATTCGTTCTTATTCTTTTTTAATTTTTAACGGAATTTTAAAAAAAATGTTAATGACTAATAATTACAAGTTGATAATTAATAAGTAAATATTAATGCCTTAAGTACTATAAAATTATATAAATTTTATACGTTAAAAGACGTAAAAAGATTATTAAATTGTGTATTATTTCCTTTTCCTTGAGAAATATGCTCATATAAATTATGCTGTTAATACTGCCAACCATAAAAGTTAGAAGGTTGTCAGAGGCGAGTACATTTGCTTATAATAGCAACTGTATGTAAATTTTATTTATCTGTGTTCTCTCCATATTTCAAATCATCCACATTTTTTTTAAATCAGGTGTTTAAATTACCAATATACTGATCGGTTGGCGCAGTGACAAGATACTGCCTCTCACGCCGCAGGTCGTGGGTTCGATTCCCACCCAGGACAAACATTTATGTGCAAGAACTGTTTGTCTTGTGTCTGGGTGTAATTATCTATATTATTATCTATATGTATGTATTTACAAAAGAAAAGTATTAATATATGTAGTATATCAGTTATCTGGTTTCCATAGTACAAGCTCCGCTTAGTTTGGGATCAGATGGCCGTGTGTGAACAATGTCGCTCAGAATATTATATACATTATATAATATAATCAAATGAGATAGGGTTTCGTTTAAAAATAAAGAAATTACCAATATAGGTATTCCATGGACATGTATGTATATATGTATTACCCCTTCACAAACAATAGAGACCCCGTGTGTTGGCTTAATTTACTAGACTAACAACTTGAAATAACCTACATATGTGGTTATCTGTGTTAACTAAGAAGCCTCGCTCTCAACACCTTTACTATGTTTCGTTATATTTGTAGAACAGAAAATTGATTAAACTAAATTAATTAACAGACACCTTAATGTTGTTAAATATTACTTTTACGATTATTTTAATCCTTCCAACTGAATTTATTTTGTTAAGCTAGTATTATAGAAGATTGTGAAATAGTGAATTCGTGCTATTTTTTTCATGTTACGCAGTCCATACCATAAACTATTGTCACTTCAAAATTTGTTTTATTCGTCTTTGACTAAAGCGTGAATTTAAATCAAAACTTAGTATTTGATATTACGATTTTATTACAATTTGTAATAAACCATTTAAAACATTTGTACATTGTTTTTAGATGATAGAATGTTATAGCGTTGACATGGCTCCCATTAATCATTTTCAAAGTCATAAAAGTTAAGTTGATAATTTTAAAAGGAAAAGGCCTTCTGCTATCCATGTTTCAAGAAGTAATAAATTTAGAAAGTTATGTCAATAAAAATAATTTATTTTGGATAAAATTCGATTTTTGTTGTGTGATATAATACTCGTATTTGATGGGCTTAGTTAAGATTGGTACTGTTCTCTTGTTTGAATAAGGAAACTGGAAGATAAATATTGAGCTTCTACATCTTTACAGAGATAATTTTATACATAAGTAATACAAATCGTCTGATATTTGAGATCCAATAATTGTTAATTTCGCTCCTAAACAATGATATCTGGCAGATTTTTTTTAGGCATTACCTTAAACTTTCATTGTTTTATTTGTTATTGTGATATCTCTCACTGGTTTTAGCATAATACTCTCACTTTATAATACATTGTGCAAATTAAGCAAGACTATTTTTGCCATCTTCACTAAATATAAATTTCGAATAAGGGTTACTATGAAACTTGTCAGGAGTTGAAGTCCTTCTCTTCCATTTTACATTCACTTAAAATGTGGGCAACAACAATTGATAATTCAGAATTTCATGATTTGTAGTTCAACCGGCATATGGAAATCAATGTTAAAGTTAAGTTGGTTGGGTGACATCGAAAGTGACATAAAAAATATCGCCGTCAAGGACTGGAACCAAAAAGGTCAAAGTTGACTAACTTGGAGAAGTTTACTGGACCAGGCCCAACCGCGGCTGTGGTGCCAAAGATTGAAAGAAAACAAGTATTGTGCCATATAGTTTGCCAAATAAGGTGCAAAATTATCGAACGATATTCTTTCCACTTATTAAAGATAAAATAAGTGTTCAACTTACGATCTGTGCACAATAATTCAGTTAGTAAATAATTCTATCACAAAGCTGTGTGTAAGAAGATTTTGTTATTTCCCTAGTAAAATCGGTTCAACAATTCCTTTCATAACTAATAAAATATTCTCATAAACTATAAGCGTAATTTGTAATAACTGTATTAATGTGTATGGATGAGACTTAATGCTGTAAAACAACTTCACGAGAGCTCAACACAAGTGGGTTTAATTTCTGATAGCGGTTGTGTTTGGTTCAGTTCTACGAATTTATATGCTTTCTCGAAAATTAATTTATCCACTCCAACTAGAAACTTCATTTGTGTAATGCCAGCTCCACACTACAAGGAATTATCATAAATAATTATCTGTATAGTTCGTCTGCGCCGTTTTATCGAACTTGTGTGTGTTGTATTGTTCTGGATTTCTTGAACTGCTCAGGTACTACAGGTCATTGGACGAAAGACACTGACTTTTGTTATTCAACATATTTGGTTTATTGTCACTGTAGATGGTGTAGTAAGGAAATTAAATCATATACTATGTATATTAAATCATATACTATTTTAGCATTTTTGCCCGACTGACGGGAGGGTAATGTTTAGTGTTGGTATATGAATATGTATGTATGTTTGTCCCTTTTATTGTGATCTCCTTATACTTGTGCTAAACTAACAGGATATGCCGTTAATTACTGCGATAATGGACGTTTAACGTAGGTGTAACCACGACGGGATAATTTGACAACGGCAACTCGGGTGATGGTACGTCAAAGAGATTAACCAGAGAATTAATGCGTTGAAGCAGTCTACGTACTATGTATGGCTATGGTGATCTTGCAAACACAGCCATATTTGTGGGGTCAGAGACACAAAAGATAAAATAAATTATAATATATATATATATAT
>DWLR01001321.1:0-18783 GCA_018246295.1 Papilio alexanor hazarajatica
AATGATCTGTCTTCAGCGGTATTTCCAAACCAATTCGACTTAGGGTCCTTCAAGAAGAGAGCGTATCTTTTCCTTAAGGCCGGCAACGCATTCGCGGTTCCTCTGGTGTTGCGAATCTGGGCGGCGGTGATCGCTCGTTATTGGGCGACCCATTGATCGTTTGCCCCCTTGTCATGTAAAAAAAACATCGTATTTTCTCGTATATTTAACCTTTAATCTAGTGTTTAATAATTACATCTGATATTTCTACAAAGAAGCTTATGTTTATTGGTTGCTGTTGTTGATATCTGGTAAATCGCATGCTCAGAGCTAGAAAGATAGAAGCACCTGTTTTTTGAGCACTCGCGATGACGATTGATGGCACAATATGATTAACATCGAGACTGACAATGATGAAAGAGGCGCTAAGAAAATGAGCGAGTGCTCAACCACCATACCATATTCATGTGTAATGCGAGATGCCAATTATGAAAGTTGTAATTTGCTCTTAACCTTTTTAAAAACAATGAATTTAAAAAAATACACTACCCTACCTAATTTACATTTTTTAAGTACTCGTATTTAGTTAGATGCAAACAGTCGTTATAAAAGCTAAATAGGCCAGTGAGTGTGTGAACTAATGTGCTCGCCCGTTGCCCTACACTCGTTGCTGGAGGGTTTCGAAGGCGCCGGCAGCGTGAAAGAACGTTTGGCTTTAATAGAAATGAGCCTTTGACCAGTCGTGGAATAACGTTAGTTACGAATTACTAGAATTCTATATTCTACTTATTTACATTTACTTAATTACGATTTTTCATTTAACTTGCAGCTTGTAGATGAATAAAGATTATGTACTACATATATATAACATAATGTAACACCCACACTCGTACCCTTCTAGGGTAGGCAGAAATTACGAATTTCCTTTTGGCGCGACCCTTGTACACCTCTCGGTTCCACATCCTGATCCGTACGATGTATGTACATACATATACATATACGTGCTCGTCGCTTATATCCTCCCTATATTGCCTTTCTTTACAATGTCACAAATATGATCGATATAAATTCTTTATATTTAAATACATTCAATATTCAATTACTTTAACCATAACATAATATATAACATTTATATTATTTTGTCAGACTTTTTTACAATTATTTTGCTTGTACTAGGTGCTTTCAGGTCAGTCCTAGTCTACACGAAAAAAAAAACTTTCATTTATATAGTTGGAATTCTCTTCAAGTACTAAAGTAATACCTAGTCGTTGGTTAAAAAGATTTGTCTCTCTTCCTTCTGTTATGTTATTCAGCTCTGGTTTCTTATCCGATTTGTATTCGTTGGACAATTTAGACTATACAAATTTTGGTACTTCGAGAAAAAGAAAGTGAATTATACAAAACACTTTAATAATCGATGCAGGTTTTATATTAACTATGTTTTTTTAAATTTACTTATTATTCTTTTTAAAAATTCTATTTTCTGTACATAGATAAAAATTATTGTCCTCCAAATAAAGAAAAATATACGCGAAGGCGGATTGCTGATTGAGTTGCCGACACTGCCTCTTTAAAATCTAACCTTTTCCACAAATATTTGCTAAATCTATTTAAACATATCCTTTCAATTATACCACTAAATCACTTACTTAATTACTCGCTGATATAAGAGCTTTCTATAGATGTAAGAATTGATTTAGCTGTTTTGGTATTAATCGAGAACAGACAAACAAGCAAATCTTTAAATTATACAAATGGATATCCATAAATAAAATTAATCATAAATATTTTTTAAACTTTGTAGACAAATTGAGCAAATGCATTTGAAAGAATTGGCAATTACTCAAAGTCTCAAAATGAATAATAGTAGCAATATCAAGAGGATAAATATAAATACCATGTAGTTTTTTTTTTAAATTCTATTTCTCACATTATTGTTATGCAATATTGTATTGCATTGTATAATTTATGAGTGGACAGGTATCTCAACGCGGTCTTGTGGAAATCTGAGATATTTGTAGCGTTCTTATAAGATGTTACTTTTTTTTACTGTTTTCAAGTTATTTTTATTGATACAAAATCCTCAGTAAACGAGATCTTTTATCGTTGTTTTCGTTTGTTATGGAATAATTAAGACTGGTCAAAGTAATGATAAGTCTGTAAAGTAGTGGTAAGAAACAAGTAAACAACAATCAAATATTTATGCCATTGTTACGCCGATATTTAAGATAAAATAGGTATTATTACAGTGACTTTTAAAATGAAAATAAAACTCCGTAAGCAGCACTATAATGATTAGAGAAACATATTCATTTTACCGTGTAAAGTTCACACATTTACAATTATGTCATAAATCGTATTTTATTCGTATAGTAACTTTACTTAATTTGATACATCTAGCTTACTTATTTACATTAAATACATACCTTTCTAACATTTAAACTGCTGCATAAGATAAGCTCACAAAGCATCTACTATTACAACGTTACAGAATATTTGACAATTCGTTAAAGAATATTCAAGGAAATAAAAGTGATTCAAATGCCGCCCTACTTGAATTTCTTATAAGATGTTATAATGTACATCAAATTCAATTTAATATCTAAATTGTAGCTTGCAATAATTTGGCGATATTATGTACTAGATTTACTTAGATTCAATATTGATATAAAAAAAAATTGACTCTTAATCAAAAAATCTCCGTATGTAGACAGTTTTCAGAAAACGTATTTGTATAGCGATTTCAGAGGATGATGTCATGAATAATGCTTCTATATTAATGAAGTTCTACCTAGATACATGACGATGAATGACAGTCATTAATAGTCAGCTACCGAATGATACGCCTCAGTGAAGACGATACATACGTAGATACAGAATGCAGTATGATCTCTAAAGTCTAAAAGCGATCGTCAACACTACCTGCGATGCCACATTCAGTATCAACTAACTTACCATAAGCACAGGTATGGAATTTAACACACAAATTAAATGTTAATAGTATAAAATGTAAATATATTCTCATATTTTACTACGATCACGAACGATTAAGATATATCTGTTATAAACATTTGATAATTTTATAAAGGTAAATATAATAACTCGCCAATAGCCGCCTACTCGCTCATGTTCGTTAGTGACTGTACATATATATACTCGTCTCTTCCTATATTCCGTATTATGTAAACTTTATGAACGAACTACGTCGCTGCAATGTTGCACGTTTTAGTTTTAAATAGCATTTAAAATAAAACAGCTGGAAACCTTCAACGCATGTAGGCCAAAGGTTTGTTACTGCTTTATTTTTTATTTTTTCTGACAAAGATAATATTCTTAATTCTATGTTTAAGAGATACTACACAAGAATTTGTATTGACAGATATATCCTAAACATCAAAAATACCGTCTAGCAACGTTCCAATAATCAGATTAACGGTTCAATAGTCGATTAGTGTAGAATTACCGGCCAATTTGGTCGATATTAAACACGATAACGCCGTGAAAAGAGATTTTGAAACGCTGTTAACGACAAGTTATTGAGGAATGACATTGATGCATCCGATCCGGCCTGCGGGCTGCGGGGGCGGAGTCGATCTACGTCTATTACGATGCTAAAGAGATGAGCTTATGAACTGCGGTAAGCACCACGTTTTGTTAACGAGCTTTATACCGAATCAGTAGGCCCAAGATGGAAAACGTCAAGTGATAAGCACTGGTGTGGCACAGGGCGCGCAATTGGCGTGCTCGCTCGGGCGGTCGGAGCGCGGCGCGACATACACTAGGGCGGGCGGACACGGCAGCGTTACGTCAGCGCGGGGCGCGGAGCGACGGGTTAGCGGGGAGGAAGTGTCAGGGAGAGAGGGCAGGAAGGGGGCCGCGCCCCGCACTGCTGCATCCTCCGAACGCGTCTTCGCCCGGTTCCGATGAAAAACGTGACGTCTCCTCGGCGCTTCCTCGCGGCCCTCTGAGTATCGTAGAAGCGTTCCGCTTGCCGTGGTCATTTACTGCAGAATTATTCGACTGATGCAATTACTAATATGCTTAAGTCTATGTTTCTAGAGTAATAATTTGTACCACTCTCTAGAACGTAAGAGTTAACGTAAAATGTAATTATTTTAAATGTTCAAACAACGTGTGGTTGAAGTACTTTCATAAATTATTTTCACTTATGGTTTAGTAAACTTCAAGCATAAAACTGAGTTCGGTGGTACCGCTCTTGAAGGTTGATACGATTTTCAGATATTTACTTGTAAAAATCACATGTGATTTGAAGCGCCGATCTTTTCAATGACTTCGCGTATCATAGAGCAATATAAAAAGCGAATGGTATGGTTTTTTGGAGCCTGAAATGACGATATCATAATTAGAATATCGTTAGAACATACACAATTAGAATTTAAGTTTGATAGTTATTTATCTTATGTTCCGCGAATATTGGAAATTGAAATTTTCTCTCTCATGAGATCTCGTGGCTAGGCATGGTAGGTCTATATACTGGAACAGGTTTTGATACCAGGTTTTACTCAATACTCCTAAGTATGGAGTATCATGGGACCAAAGCAACGAGTATCGAGTATTTAATTTTCCATAAGCATTTCGTACTCGAGAAATATTTTCTATTCTGGAAATATTTTGTATTGTAGAAGTATTTTGTATTATAGAGTGTTATAAACTTCTAAATACTCGATACTACACATAAAACGGATCTTTCGCAATGTGAAAATTTATGGAATTTCATATTGCGAAAGATCCGTTTCATGCATAGTATCGAGTATTTAGAAGTATATAACACTCTATAAGTATTTCAATATCTATAAGTATTTTGTACTCCATAAGTATTTCGTACGCTGTAAGTATTTTATACTCTATAAGTAAGTATTTCGTACTCTAAAAGTGTTTGTACTCTATAAGTATTTCGTACTTGATAAGTGTTTCGTACTCTATAAGTATATAGTATCCTATAACAATTTTGTACTCCATGAGTATTTCGTACTCTATAAGTATTTTGTACTCTATAAGGATTTCATACCGTAGAAGTACTCTGGAAGTATTTTATATGTTGTAACGTAGTTTTTAACTATGTAATAATGTATAAGAATTTTGTAGTGCATAAGTATTTAATATTGTAAAGTGTCCGTAGTGAGTTATTTGTTTGTTTGCATATTGGGAGAGATTCGTTATACGCGAAAGTAAAAGTTGCGAAATGTAGTTATGCTACGTAGTGGTTGATGATAGTCTCTGTTTTATTTTTCGTCCGTTCTACGAGACTCCAAATATTTTTGTTTTTGCCAACACTCAAGTGTAAAATTTTTTTTCGTCGTCCATTACGAATTTCAGTGTTTTTGGAGTTGTTGTCCACCGCTATACCGGAAACTTTTTTTTCGTTGCCCGCCCCAAGACAAGGAAAATTTTCGTCGCCACTATACATAAAATCGATACTCCTAAATACTTCTAGGAACTAGTATTTGGAACGCGTATTTACAAATACTCGTACTCGAAATACTAAGTACGTAGTTTACCGAGTATATCCCTTCTCTACTCATGGTCACGGGGGAATGAGATGTTTGACGTCCCGATGTCAAAATAACTGGCAAAATAATTTTTCATTATCATTTTTGTTCCGATCTATACTTACATACAATTGCAAGATCTCAAGATACTGTGAGCTCGTTCTGCATAGATCGGAATAAAAATAATAATCGCAGTAGGTATACGCCGGGTCTAGCTCACTATTTCAAGGACATGATATTTATTTGTCTTGTTAATGTGTTCTCATACGAACTGCAATAAATAAAATGTGGAGGGGGGGAATAGCAACATATCAAATATAGCGTAATTAAACCTTTAAAACGTGTAATATCTTTAGCCTTTCGTTAGTATTATAGTTCTTCCTTTTTTCTCTCTCCTGTAAGCGTGTACGTAAGCTATTAGCTAATCATCATGAACCCTCGACGGCGATAGCTAAGAACCGCGAAGTGACGCACTGGGGCACTAGATGGCAGTATTAATATAACATCAGACGTACTTTAGTAGTTTGGCAGTGATTGTATATGCTGTATCGAAAATAAAAACCATGAAATAAACTTAATGGTAGGATAAATCCTTACTTTTATTTCTCTCTCTATCGCTCATAACTGAGTTAAAGCTCGTGGATACTTCGGTTTTGCAAGCTTAGTATGACATCGCGAAAACCTTACGTATGGAATTATGAACACTTTATTATTTTGCATCATTATTCTGTAAGGCAATACTGGCATTTTATGCCATAGCTACCCAAATCAGCTTTAGTACTAAATACAGGGTCCACTATTGTGACCTGAGGAAGTGATTATCCAAATAACGTGCCTAAAACGACGCTGTACAGTGGTAGAAACTTGTTGATACAAACTGGATTAAATTTAGCCGACCTTATGAAAACTTTGCTAAATATTTAGGCCCTACGCGCACTACGATTATAATCGTAATTATTATTGCGTGATTTTTGTCGTTCAAATGCATAGATTGAGGATTATAAGACAGTCCGCGCACATGTGACCAAAAAAATCGTGACTATTTTATTGTTGATGTGAAATAAAACACTGTTTACTTTTTGTAATTTATTTTTCTTTGAAAAATAAAAAAGAAAAACAAAAATTTAAACTTTAAACATAGGAAATACAAAAACTATTCTTATTGGGCATTCAGAAAATGAAAGATTATAATAGCTAAACTTTGTATATGTTTATAATATTAACTTAGCAATAAACTCTATTTAACTATATTTTTTTAAATTATGAGGTAGATGATTTCAAATTAGTCTTAAGAATCAATCTTATCACTAACTAAAGTATTTTATTATTAAAAAATTCAAGAAACCCGTATTCATAATACCTTAAACATTTTTCACTTGCAAGTGTAAATGTTTTAACGATATAATTCTAGTGTTAATAGAGGTAGTTTTTAATTTAGTCTACTTATGTCAGTAAACGTCATAACTTGAACAAGTTGATTGATACACATGCAAACATAATAAGATTGTGTTGTGATATATAGTTATTTTGTACTTATGTATTAACGCCACCGCAGCAGAAGTTGCGCTAATGCGCCAATAAAGAGCAATTTTATTGTTTGGGTAGGTTAGGTTACGTTTGTTTAAATAAGATGTTTTATTTTATGATTTATCGCAAAATTTTTAGGTGTAGATTTAAAACTGCCAAATCTGGAGCTGCGGTGGCGTTAATACGTATGTACCAGTTATTTTTAAGTGACAAAAAATTATTAAAATTATGAAAATTGTATTAGATTTTCTGTTTATTAAAATTAGGTATAAAATCTAAAACGTGGGTGGAAAACTACCTGACATACATTACACAGTTACACTTGCGGCATATAGCGATCTAACATATAAATTTTAGTCCATAACTTTGAAGCAATATTTCTATGTTAGTTTTTTTTCCATCTAATCTTATGCTAAGGTTATTTAAACTCTACTTATTCCTATGAATCGATGGGTTATTAAAAGCTATTACAATTGGATTCAATTTTATAAAATCAATAGATGTTTATAATAAATTAGTGTTCCAGCATTCCGTTTCAGATTTTGTTACCGAAATTAATTTTATGGTACATCGTAATGTTATCTGTGACAAATTGTAAAAACTTGGCACAAAAACTATAAAATTTGGCACGTATAGATTCTAGTAAAAACATATATAATTATTTTGAGATATTTAAAGTGTAATGAGAATGTAATTACTATATTCTACCTTTTCAGATGTGTTTAGAAATATTACATATGCTAGAGAATAACACTATTTGAAAAAGCAAAGAAGATATTATTGAAAATTATTACATCTACCCTAGCTCACCATTAAAAGATTAACTACGTGATGGCTTCTTCCGTGTTAAATTATGCTGTGCTTCTAAGCTATATATCGACTAAAGCACATAAGTTTTTATTGACAATCTATTTTAAAGTTATATATCTTTTGTTAAGTATAATTGTTCTTTTACAAATAAATAGGCAGCTGGTATTTTAAATCGTATTTTGACGTTTTTTAACATGTTTTGTCTATCTATTTAGGAATGTAACGGAATCTATTAACTTAATTGTAATGAAATATACGATGTCAGATTAATTCGAAAATTTGCGCTTTTTAAAGATCGATGGCAATAAAAAAATGTATGTATATATGAACCATTGTTATCTAGAATTATCAATATTCAATTACAATTAATAACAACGCCATCTAGTTAAAAAAAGAACCAGTTGAACTACTAGAACTTTACTTCATTTAAGGAAAGTTGGTCGTGTTTCAGATTTTTGAATTACCATTTATTATTAAAGAGTAAAATTTATCAATTGATGAAATTTGCGTTCAAACAAAATATCTAACTGGCGTATTGTAAAATAAGTAGCACCGATGGTCAGTTATATAATGACGCCTAACGTCTTAAGAGCTGCCCTATATACGATTAACTATTGGTTGAGTAAAATTTCTTTATCTTGGCCATTTTAACCGACTTGAAAAAAAGGAGGAGGTACTTCGCTTGTATTTTTTATGTTTGTTACCTCAAAACTTTGTAATTTACGAACTTTTTTAACACATTTATTTTTTCAAGGGGAAACATTCGCAAGTGGATCACATTTAATTTTAAATGTTATTGCACTTTGGGTTCCAAAAATATACTGAAAATTAACATTTTGGTATATTTAATCTATTTGGGTTTAATGTATTTATAACGGGATGTAGCGTGACCGTAAATGACTTAATAGCTAATTTTTAATTTCATTTTAATTAAATTTTCGGTATATTTTTGTAACCCAAATAAAATAATGTATATTAATTTGAGGTCCGTTTTGTTTTCGTTAAAAAAGATAAAAAAGATGTATATTTGCAGTATGAATCATTGTCATCAATGATTAATGTATTTCAACCATACACAGTAATGGAAGTTTAACTATATCTTAACATTGATTGTAGTGAATGAGTTAATTGTCATAACTGTATTTATTAGATGTCATCTAAAACTGGTACATTTTATGGATTTTTGTGATGTATATAATCAGTAGACATGTATTCTTTTCACTTTTTAAGATTTTTAGTAGAGATCTAAGGATATAAGCAAGTAATGCAGATGTTCTGAATTTTTGTCAACAAAATACTTAAAAATAATAGAATAAAAGGCAGTTGGGTTTTCATTAAACATTGGACATATAGATCTGTTGATTAAAATTAGAATATTGTTTTTGAACTTAGTTTTTTTTTTCAATTTTCTAAAATGATGTGTCGTAAACAACTGTCACGTTTCGTTATTATTAAACGTATAATTAATATTTCGTTCATAGCCAATCATAATAAATTCATAAATCTAATTATACTCTTAAATAACATAAAGTCCATCATAATAGAATATAGTAACAAAATTAAAATAATAATTATATAAACACACACTTAACTTTGGGTATACGAAATACGTAAAATAATTATGGTATCGTCACTCGAACACAAAGTTTGTACTTAGGTTACCATTTGAAAACTTAGGTCATAAAGATTAAAAAGTTAAAATAGTTTTGTACTAATTAATTGATTTGTACTTATCAGTCTTGTACTTATTTAGATAAAAATATGTTTTAAAATGAGGTAGTTCTGTTCCATGTAAGTCATTGATGTAAAACAAGGTGTAGAACATACGTTTGTCAAAAATAATTGATCTCAAAATGTTGGTTTTTTATAATGTCTACAACAATGGTTGACATTAGGATGTTGAAGTGAACATAAGCGATTAGTTTACCGGACATTTATGACAAACATTTTGTAGCACATTACGACTGCTGCGGACTGCTTTGTTGGCTGCCATAAGAACTCCCCGAACTCTTTGACTGTGACTCGTCCTTTTTCTTCTCCACCTAAAAAATGGTATTGCTTAATAATTAGTAACATATATGGTTTTGTTAGAGGTTTTATGTACGACACGTTAACATACGTTCTTTCGTTTCCTAAAAAATGTATATTCAATCCTTGTTTTTTTTTTTGAAGATAACATAAATAAATATATTTCATATGAAAGAAGTACCAATAGACGCACGCTATACCTTAGTGGGGCAATCTGCAATAAGATGGTCTTCACTCTTGCAGTTGTGGCATCTCTTTGGCTGTGGTCCGACTGCGCACTTGGCGGCTATGTGGTTGGCAAACTCTCCACAGTTGTAGCAACTGGAAATAACAACAATTTTAGTAGATTCCCCTGTTTTGTAATGATATTTAAAATATAGCGTATACAAATAGTCGAAATAGGATATAGGATTTATTTACATTTTAAAATTAAGAAAGAAAACTGAAAATTATTATATGAAAAAAAAACGTAAAATTTTGTCGTTAAAATAAATCCATCAGTTAGAAAAGAAAACAACCGTTTAAGATTGGCATATAATGAAAATTAGCTCATAAACCCCGGAGTTAACTCAACAATAGAAGGATACAAAATGCTTTTGCTGATTAAACAGAAACGACACAGCTTTAACAGTGGTAGAGTCCGACAACAACAACAACTGTTGCACGAATGGCCCGCTCAACCGGTGAAATACCACCTCACAGAAGTTAGGCGTGAAATAGTTGCGTTCGTCTGATGCACTCATGCCGGAAGCCTAATTTTATTCATCTTCCCTTCCCACCCTTTTCTAATAAGGAAAGGATAGGAAGAGAAAGAGGATTTGCCGGGCAAGTGGATGGCTAAGCGATTTCCCTCGCATCCATTTTTCTGTCTATTAAGTCCCTCCTCTGTGTATTAAAAGTAGGAAACACATCTGCAACTCGCAAACGATTGTTGCAGACGTCTACTACCAATCACTTAGGTGAACGCTTGCTCGTTTCACCTTCTTACATATAAAAAAACAATGCTAAATACATAAAGACATAATATATTAGAAATTGAAAGAAATGTCTAACCGTATTTTCCTGAAACGCTTTTTTGAAAGCGGGCGGCGATGCGATCCCTGGCAGTCGACCGAGGAAGGCCCCGACACGCGAGTTGCTTCCAAACCCTTCTCCGATTCTTTGCATTCGAACTCTACTTCCTCTTCATCTCCCAGTGATCTAAATCCCGGCATTTGAATGACACTCTGGAAGAAAAAAGTAGTTAGTGTTAAAACTGTCTTATCCATTACTCAAACGAAATAACGGATTAAGCCGCGCATGTATAACAACACTAATCCCCTAATATTTCGAAGAAATTACTAAGGCATTCCTTATTTCACTTGTTTTTTATCCGACTGACGGGAGAGTAATGTTTTCTCGAGAATCTAAGTACGTTTGTATGTACATATGTATGTCCTTTCGATTGTGACCTGAAGCGTTAACGGCTGGACCGATTGTGAAGAGTGAGGTGTCATTCGATTTATATTCTTCTCCGGCGCGTCATACGGGTTTATTGGTGTTATAAATTAACAACTAGTTTGAGAGACTTTTATTATTTTTTACTTTATTATTTATATGCACAGTGCATTCACATACCTACATTTATTTCATCTTTTTTCTTTTATTTTATACCTATATTTATTTACTTTTAAACCGTTAATAGTGTGTAAATGGTTTAGAGCATGGGCTACCGATCATTAGGAATGGGTTCGAATCCTGCCATTCGACTATTGTCGCTTCCCATATCCTAGCACAATTGCTTAAGCTTAATTGGAGTGGTAAAAAAATATAAATGGTTGAACGCACTAATAAATAATGACTTATCCTGATATGACATAGATTGATCCCAAATGATCTGAAACAATCTTACTAAGCAGATAATAAACAAACTTGTGTTTGTTTATTTTCTGCAAAGCAATGAAACCAAAAGCCACAATTTAATAGAAAGGTACTCAAGCTTAGTTGTCTACGCCATCTATAAGCTGAAAGATTACAGATATTACGACGTAAAATTAAACGCATTCAAGTTTTATTCAATGTTTATTGTAACACCACAAGAACGAGTGCAAAGCGAGAAAAAAAGAAACCTTATCAACTTCCAATAACATAGTCTTGACCTAATATAAATTTTACCGCTAGCGTTGTTGCAGACAAACGAAGTACAAATTTGATGGCGTAAATATATAGAAAAAACATCCGGCCTTGATAAGCCGAACAACCAAATAAGCACACTATCAGGTCAAACGCCAGATACGGCAGCGCGCTCTTTCAATCAATTTATTTTTTCCAACGAAAGGGAACTTAGAAGTAAACCATATTCCATCACTGATAAAGTAAGGTTATCATAAATATGAATGGCGAGAAGCTAAGTAGTTTTTAAATCTAAAGCAAAATGGTTTTAAAAGAGTAAGAGATCATTTTTATCGGAATATCAAGGCATTTAAGAATTACATTTTATACTGATTGTGATGTAACTCAAGCCCTACGAAACATAACTCTAGCGATTGAAAACAGAGCTATAAACTGCTTATAGCCGCGAGGATTAAGCAGTGTCAATGTCTAAATGTGAGTGCGTACAGGTAAATGTAATAACCTGGTGTACGAAAACATCTTGTCCGCCATCGTCCGGTGTGATGAAGCCCCAGCCTTTGGCCACGTTGAACCACTTGCAGCGCCCGCGCCGCGTGACGCCTATGACGCCTCCACCTGCACTGCCCGCACCTGACAAACAAATTACATTTTTAAAGATATTTATACTTTAAGCGACATGGAAAACGGAAAGTTTGTACTGCATTTCATGATGATTTAAGGGAAAAGACTAAGTGGTTTTTTACTTGCATAAATTCCGTGAAATCGTAGGCTTCAGAAATTTCTGCAGTATACCATGTAACTGGAATTATTATATATCAAAAGGCGAATAGGCCTATGTCTAGCAGTGGACTGATATAGGCTAATGATGATGAATAGGCAAAAAAGCATCTGTATAGAAAATTACGGTAAGAAGATAAAAACAGAGATGTGTGATAGCATAAAAAATATTAGAGAAGTAGGTGGCAAAAAAAAATCCATTCAAATCTTCGCCATTCAAATCGTATTCTACTACCATACTTTTCTAATAAAAAAGGGACGAAACGCAGAATACTTTAATTCACGCTCGTCTTCAGTGGTGAGTCGTGGTATTTCACCGGTCGTGTCGCCCAATTTGGTGTTAAAGATCCTAAGCATTTCCTAACGCACTTGAAAGTAGCTGTCGAAAATTATATTCCACCTCAGCCTATTATCGTCCACTGCTGGACATAGGCCTCCCCCATTGATTGCATCATTGGGGGGGGGGGGGAAATTATATTACTAAGGTAAAATTATATTACTAATTCAATATTCATTTATTAAATTGCTTCCTCGAGGAAGTTGTAATATTCAGAATACTATTGTTAGATTCAAACATTTACAATTGGATTGTTTTTTAAAGTACAATAATTTGAGTAGCGTTTATTTTTGAACTACATAAATATCAGTTCACCATCTGTATGGTAGCTCGCCAGCTCTGTAGCTGCGGTATCAAAAGCCCATGTTGCCTTGGTTATCGTCGAACTTAATAAGAAGATGGAATTTTAAGAAAAATAATAATTCGTTGCTTTGTCCAATAATACTACTTTCATTCGTAATTCTCACATTTCCAAATCAAGATGAAACTGTAAAGCTTAAGAAACCAACAAAAACCACCATGTAACCATAGAACATAAAATACCACGATATAATTATCCTTAATATATAAGTTGAATGGACTTAGATCTTACCTACACTTTAGAGCAATACAACGGAGAGTACTTGTGTACTCGAACTATCTGAAGTTAAATAGATTGAACTAATAAGCATTCATGCTGTTATAGAATGAAAGGATGAAGGGACCGTATAATGATTATGCATTAATGATAAAAAGGGACTATGTAAAACCATATGAACTGCATTTTATCCTCATAAAATTGAGTATGGAAGCGGAAGGGTATAAAAGTTCTACTTAAATATTTTTCTTCATCCTTTCACCATACTTTTTTTTAATATTTAACTTTATTTTTTATTATTATTTACATTATTATATTATTATTAATATTTATACTCTATTACTTTACTTTGATTAAACGCTAAATTATAATTCTTCAATAACCATTTTGTATTTACATGTATTTATTGTATGATCCTTTATGAGAAGTTAACTTTAATTAAAATTAGTGAGCTCAATCACTAACTAGGAGATGAGATCACTGTATTTTGTGAAAAGTGACTCAAGTTACAAGCAACGATTGACTTAATCTCTGACCATCCTACTACGTTACATTTTTAAAGTCAATCTTACAAGCAGTCTTAAAAGCTAAGTGCAAATCTCCACGTCCGTTTTAATGAGTATGGTAGTAAATTAAGTAATATACGAAACCATATTTATTTATATTAATTATTTTATTTTATTTATATAGAAAAATCATATCACGAAATAAAATGTAATTATAAATAATAATTTACTGCTTGTTTGTGTTTCAAAAGTTATTATTAATTTTTCCTTAGCTGAATAAAAAAGTGTTAGATTTGCCTAATTAATTTAGATACATCATTGTATTTAAAAACACATAAGTAATTGAATTGTTAAATCCTTTTGTAAAACAACAATTAGTTTTCTTAAGAATAGATTTTATAAATGTAATTAAATTTATCGACTATTTGTGAGATTGCATTAAGTGGTCGTTCCCCTTATTTTAGATGCACACATACTTGGATACTTTACCGTTCGGAAATCTATTAGCAATAAATAAGGGCCTACGATCGCTTACAGTACTAAGAAAGGGTATACTATTCCCCTTATCGGACTCTTTTATAAAAAATAACGTGGGAACCGAACGAAAGAATGAACTCTTTTTATGTATAGATATCACCGTTCGTGGTGGGTTGAAGACCTCGATTTAAAGGAGTTAATTAATAGTACATACGTCTTTATATCAATTTTGAATTTATACACTCGAATAATTTTAACCTTCATTAATACGCAAAGGCGAGTTTTGTATTAGCCGATCTTCAATGACTAATCGACGTGATATTTCCTGTCAAACAAAAAAAAACATAGATATGTAAGTTGAATAGACAATGACTAAGTTCCGGAGGAGAGAATTCTGATGAAAAAAATATGAACATCGGTGATTAATAAACGAACTACCGGGTACATGTTCTCGACTGTGCGACGTAGAAACAAATCTAGTTTATTTTAATATTTATTCCTTATGAATACAGATAAAATATAATGATATATATACATAAAGGCTACGCAGTGTGCCAGTATTGTAGTGGTACGTTAGGCAAACATATTATTTCGGGCGGCAGTGGGTATGGCTGCACACGTGGCGACGGCGCACGGCGGGGACGCCGAGAATGCTCGGTATTTAGGTTGCGTTGCTGGTTGCTGGTACCTCTTCATTCATCGCAGCACTGCACCTTGCCGCGGCCCGACTCAACTTTACCGCCGCATATACTCAATATTTATTATTCCCTATACTGAATTAATGAGAAAGCGTAAACATTCGAGTTTTATGCGGCAATCGTTTCATCATACCCATTTTCGGCATACCTCTGTATAGGTGACGCGATAATCGTTCCCAGATAAACGTTATTCGACAGTAAGCTATAAGAATTGTTTTGATAAATTCATATTTCATAGCACCTGCTTACTTAAGAACTCTCATTAAATGTAACATTGCAACTATGTATTTAAGTAAGAAGTACTCGTAATTATACTGTCGCACATTACACACAATTTTGTCTGGCTGAAAAGTGTTATACTTTTAGTATCTATATATCGATTACGTCGGTATTTAAAGGTAACCAAGTGTAACTAGCCAGAAACGTATCGTAAATTACGAGTAGCATAAATATAACCCCATCAGAATATAATCATCTGTCATTCTTTTAGCTGATTGACAATATCAGTGGTTCAACTGAGAAGCATTACATGAAAAATGTGTGTGTTTTAACCTTATTAACATATTATTCGGTGGTTGCACGTTTCTCTACTGAATGAGACGTTTACGCAAACAAAAGCTCTCTCTGGTCGAGTTAACGTAATGAACTGAAGGGACTTTGTAATATTTGTACAGGGCATTCCGGTAAAAGAGACGTGTTGACTTCTCGTAAATGGGGACAGTCACAGTCAGGAGTGCAGTCACATATATGTTCCATAAATGTACACTACTTTTGATAAGTATTTCGTAATATACCCATATGTCCGTTTCGTAAGATTCTTAACCCATTAAAGTTTGAAATAGTTTTGCATAGGAATTTGTCAATGCTTATTGGAATTTAGGTATATCAGTGAAATATGAATAACCAGTTCGATTATATGTGTACGTTTAAAACAGTTTTTCAATCATCATTTTAATTTATATTCAAATGAAAGGTACCGGTGCAAAGCAACGGTTCAGTAGTTGATGCGCAAATAACGTAGGGATTAATTATTATATTTTATATACAAAAACAGCATTACCCAAGCTCCTAATGAAAATGCAGAAAATAAATGTACAGTAAAATGTATCATAAATTGTTCTTTCTATTTATTCTAATCGAGCTGTCTTGATTCTATTTTACGAGCTTTATGTCTGTTCCGTTGAAAGGCGTTGTTATTTCAGTGGAATGTCGTGCAAGTTTGTTTTCAGGGCGTCGCACAAGGCAAAGGCGAAGTGCATCGTCCGCAGTAGCGCGGCGCAACCGAGCCGCGGACCGCGTGTCTGTTCTGTTTACTGAGCGCGCTGCGCGTGAGTCGTCCCCCCTGCTCACCCGCAGCCCGCATCCATGTCCCTACCACGCCACACGTCAGCATACACATTGGAATTTCAAACTTTATACGCATGCTTAACTTTTGATTGCGTTCCATAGACCTGACCCTACGAATGTGTGTTAATAAAAGATTTAGCCCGGATCACGTAGTTTTTTTAGTAAATACTATTTTACAAACTTTGCGATCAAATACACTTAACACAAAACTATTCTAATCTTTCCGCAACATTTAATTATTCCACGAAAGCTTTACTTTCGGCTTAATAAATGTATTTCTATGTCCTCGTTTATAAAGAGCTTAAGACAGAAACCCTGACATTCCCGCTTTATTGTTTCAGTTTAGTTTCTCTATCATATAAACACATATAATGGCTATTTGGAAACTAGGGGCTAATTTCGTATCGACTTATTTTGGAAGCAGGAAGGGGAAATAATATGCTCTGCTCTGCTGGTGTGTAAGACTAGCCATCAGCTGAACAAACGAAAGTCAAAATGTTGAAACCGATTGCTACTGGATTTCATATATTTTGAAATAATCGTCTTTTTGTTGTTTCAATATCAATTTTTATGCATCTTTATACCTTTAACAGGCTGTATTCATGTTATCCTTGGGATGGTACAAGTGTTTATGAAAGCTGCTATAAATATTTCAACCGAAAAAAAAGTAAGCTTCGAGTTTTCGTTCAAATAAACTCAACATTTATAGTAAACACAAACAACAAGTATAACGAAAGTAGGGTAGGGATCGTTGACTGAATTACAACGTGGTTTCACGGATAAATAATGCACAGTGACTATCGCCGGGAACTATAGAATTTTAATTATTGATAACGTTAAATAGAGCGCGATGGTGTAATGTTGAAGGAACTACTAAATCAATATTGGGAACATGTACTGTTATCTTAATTATGTTTTTTACGACTTCCTCTGAGTATATCGAACATGATAAAATGTTTTACAAACAACACGACGAAAAATAAAGGGCCGCGACACTTGCGACACACAGGAGTACCTCAATGTGAATAACAAAACGTGTTTGGTACTTTGTTCCACAATGTTAGCACGACTCGAAGATGTTTATAATCCACAATCATCATGTTTCGCGGAAAAAAAATAATAAATATTTATTCAAACTAAATCGTACTATGATTTGACATAGAAACTTACCTACGTTGTTGCCATATTTGTTTTGATTCCGTTTCCATATAAATCAATAAACAATGCAGAAATCATAAGTAAAGTATAAGGTTGTAAGAATTATATTACGAAGCTTGAAATTATTTTTAACATATTATTTTACGTCTAAAAATCCGGTAAATGAAGTTAAACATTCCTTCATTCAGTAGTTTTGAGTGTTATCAATCGCAGGTACGGAATTTGTACATGAATCATCGTCAAGTGGCGCTTGTGTCCCGGGGAGCGGCTTGGAGCGAAAGAGACAGGCCAATGTACCACCATTCAGATTTAATTGACTGGTTACGAACTCGTACCCTGTCGTAGGGACGAGCGTTACTTAACATCGACTTTCTAAAAATTCCAAATAGGCAGTTCTTCTGTAACTCTCAATGAATAGTAATTCCATTCGGAAACACGTATGTCCACATTATTCTACGACAACGCTGCTTCATTCAAGCGTTATAATATTGTTATAGGTCGAACATGTAAATTGTATTCAATCAAAGCGGTTACGTGTATACAATTTTATTACAATTTAAGCATTTCCTACCGTAGCTTTTCGGTAAGATAATGTGAAAATAAGAGTATTAAATAAAGAAAATACTGAGTTGATCTAATTTCATCGACAACAAGATCCGTCCTTATCACGTCGGTATTTCAAAGACAAAAACACGTAGTAAAATAGTGGAGGGAGAAGTAAGTTAAAGTCCTTCTAAAATGCAGTCAACTAAATAACGCACACTAATATCTGATGAAAAACAAATACACTGCATTTTATACCTTATTCTTTTTGGCTTAGAGTGGACGTCGGGATGTTTTTGCTATGCATACGGGTTGCATGAGAGCGTGTAACATAAACGTAGCCGTATGGTTAGCATAGTAAACAATTACTGCACGATGCTTACCTTGTTCGATAAAT
>DWLR01001322.1:0-18781 GCA_018246295.1 Papilio alexanor hazarajatica
GTTGATGGACCTCTGCCCGTCTAATGATCTAATTCTCGACAAGCCTTCTTCCAAAATTCTAAAACACAATCCAAATCGCAAAGAAAGCGGAGTACTAAAAATGCTATGGCGATACATAGCATCACCAAACTCAAAAGAGTACTCCGTACGCATAAAGCGAAGTTAGGGTAATGAAAAACGAACATAGTGGTATAGCGAATGGCTCAAAATTTAATGTTACCAGAAACTATAATATTAATTTGCGTTATTCGCTTACTTAAAATGATAGGAGTATTTTTTATTCAAAGTTGTCTTCAAAATCAGTAAAAGGAAAAAATGCATGAATAGCACGAGCATGAATAACAATTAAAATAATTTTTACTTAATTATTTTTAAATTTATGGCAGTACCTAGCAATGTGACTTTCTATTAACTTTTTGATTTCATGACTAAAATGTATAATTACTGTCAGTCACAAATTATTTGGAACGTTTTTATCGACTTCAAAAAAACGGAAGATCTCATTTCGGTTGTAAGTTTTTGTATATTTGCTACCGCAGAATTTCTTCATTTATGAACCGATAACAAAAAAATATTTTGTTAGAAAGTGGACATTCGCAAGTGGTTAAATGAAACTAGGTGTTGGACGTGACTTCGCACGCATTCGGCTCTTATTTTCCTAGCTATCTTTTTTTCATTGCATTCCGCGATTGTTAACTTCGATAATAGATAACACGTGTCAAAAAGTTGTTATTGTCAACTTTATCATGTTAAATTCTAGCCGATTTCTTTATCCCTAAAAAGGGAAGAATTGTAGAATTTTTAAGTAGGTTTTGCTTCTGTTAAAATACATTAAAAGATTTTAATAACGAAACTATATTAAATTTCTTCTTATATTTCTAAAATGGAATCAATTTAGTTTAAAATAATAATAATTAATAAAATGATTATTAAAATTAATGTATCACTAAATTCCCTATAAATTGCATGTTTTACATTATCTGATTCCAGTAGTTCATTCATTCCCTTTCTTGTAAACTGTTAGTTCGTTATTCTCACTAATTACGCACAAATAAACGACGCTTCATAAAAGTGATAGATTAAAGAGTGTTAGATATTTATATTTTCATTGGAAATGTTATAACTTTGAGATAAAGTGAAGTGAAATTGTATGTTATGGATAGCTAATTTTATATGAGAAAAAGTTGGGGAGTGATGGAAATTGCTCATCCGAAAAGAACGGCATAGATATTAAATATAATGATAATGATGAAATGAAAATTATTTCGTCCTATGTTACAAAATAATGTTCATATTTTATGTCACTTCGTGCGATGCACCTGAGTACCTACATGCTAGTTTATAGGATATATGAATCTAACTAAAACCTTTATTCGTTTAAAAGGCAAGAATTCAATTATCAGCGGGCTTGCACATAAATAAATATTTGAGCATTAAGGTATCTGCGTATGTAAGGTCTATGCGACATGAAATCGCCTTAAGGGAATTATCAACATATTTAAATCTTTAGTAATATTAATATACTTTAGTTATATAAAATAAAATATGACTCTTATTACATGACACTTCATGTGATGTACATACATTATACGAAGTGTCATGTAATAAAAATAACATTTTATTTTTACTATATAATGTATAATTTTCTATAAATGCAAATGACATCGGGTTTGTTTATTACAGTTAGAATAACGCAGCTATTGTGAAAATAAGAAAATTCGTTACTAACACAATATACGGGCGAGAGGCTAGGCGTGCGGCTGACAGCCCGGTAAAGGATTTATGAATGTTTCCCTCTGCTCTGAGACTTGCAAGTGAAAAAAATAAGTCGGCAATACAACGACATCGTAGGTTCACATTTTTGTTACACCGTCTCTAGCATTTTTAATAGGTATAGCCTAATCTTACACACAGATTACAGAATAAGGTATAGTTTTATATTTAATTTTAAAATTGTTTTATATTTTGAGAACTATACGATGGATTGATGCTGGTATTATATATTTACGACTCCTGCCATCGTTTGTAGTGTAATTTGTCTCTTGAGAACTTCTAGTAATTTCCTAAAAAACTGTAGTTTCATTTTATTACTTACTTTACTATAACTTACTCAATGCCTGATATCACAACAACTAAATTGAAAAAAAAATCCACGTTATAGTAGAAAATTCTAGAAACCACTAACAAGGTCGACGACTCCGCCATGCCCAGTGAACTACGAGCTACGTGCATCGGAAAGGTGTATTTGAATATTAAAAGAGTCATTGTTAGTCAAATTCGCAAGCAGATGCGAGCAGTCCCCAACGCACACAACCACTCACCGCGGCACGCTAATTGTGATTCATTAACATAACAATGTAGAGATTGCAATGCCGCAATACACAACGCTATTTCCGGGACCTTTGTGAAATGAGGTCAAAAAATTTAACCCCTGTCCATACGTTACTAAGAGAAGCAAGCAAGGATAAGGAGCCATGCATTTAGTATTCAGCGATAGACAGGCCAGTTATATTGAGTACAATTCAATGTTCTGTAGATTTTTGTTTGTTATTTTCAATATACTTTATTATGTATCTTTTGAAGTATTTACATCACCAATCTGCTCCTCAATTGTGCTATGATAGTCGCGTTGTATTGCAAATGCATGTGTCTTTAATTTTTGTAAATATCTATCATTGCTACTTGATGAGAACTATTTTAAAATATCAGAATTTAGGGCTTAGTAGTTACGAGTATATGGAAAGTTTTCAGTCCATTTATAACTTGAAATCTTTTTCACTTGAGACTTTTAAAATTCCTCTTTAATATACCCAAATGACTGAAGCACACTTTTCACTTTTCCAACGATAAAATTTCTTTTATGGTTGGAAAAGTGGTTGGTTTTTAGTCGGTCTCTGCCTATACCTGTCCTATCAATCTTCTAAGCGTACGAGTAACTCAGAGATAAAACATATAGGGTTATTTCCTGGAACAAGAACGACGATGGCGCCCCGGTGTAGCATCGAGGCCGTATGATCGATTACACATCCCTTAGAAAGGATGTTTTGGAGATAAATGTCTCGCCTATTTATCTACCGCACCTTAAGTGAGACTTTACTCGAATATTGAGTTAAGCGAACATACAAGATAACCTAACGGTAAGTATATGTAGAGAAGTACACTACATGTGTTTTACGTTGCTACTTACATGTGTATACACAATTAACACGAACATGTTAACTTGTATAATAGATTTTAATGAATAATAACAAACATAAGTTACCAGTATAATTTGTGAAAATAATTGTAAACATATCAAGTTACGTATGACACAAAGTTGATAAAATTGCACCAACTTCTAAAACAATTGCGTTTCAATAACTGAGCCTAGGATTGCAATAGCAACTCAAAAATAAAAACACAGTCTATCGTGGTTGCATTCGATCCGTTTTTATACTAAAAATTTAATCTCCGATAGAAAAAATGGATTTGCATCGTTTATTGACTTCACAAATTCTTAAATCAACCCTTATAAATCGATGAGTAAAATTTTACTGTTATGTATCAATATCCCAATTGTAATATAGCATGTTTTTAAAATATAGTCTCTTCAATCTCCTAGATAATCTGATACATTATCATCCAAGCAAAAATCGAGCCCGCAATATTGTCGAACAAAAACCGACATAAAATCAAAAAAGACCCGAGACATTCCAATAATCCTTTACTTAAGTAGGTTCTCCCGCTGTCATCTCAAGATTAAATTCTTCAACAATATAACTACTGTACGCAGAAAATATTTCACATGCGGACCGCTTTTTTAATATCGCATGTTGTGGCAGCTTTTTATACCGAATATAAAATATACAATTTCAGCATAGCGCCAGTGACATTGTGTGTACCATCCATCTTTTCGGGTTTAGTATTTCGACTCTGTCTAACGTATATAGCCGTCCCTCTCTAGCGGATTTGTAGTTCCCCCCTTTAAGGGGGTGTAAGAAAGACTCGTTCGGAGCAGTCAACTCTTTGCGCATTTTTCATTCGTAATACGGAGGATATGAAGAAACGTATCGCCTACTCAAGCGTGTTATGATTTTTCTTGTTCTATTTTGAGTGCCATAGTATGGGGTAGAGACGTTATGAAATTGCGATGCGACGCTACCTAACAGCATATGCGTATATCAAAGCAGAAGTCACTGTTTATTAAAATATGTAATTCATTTTCAAATATTATATCTCACATTCAAATATAACGAATTACATAATAGCTATACACCTAGACTTTATCTCATTGACCTTATGAAGGAATTAAATTTATTTACATACTAGCTGTTGCCCGCGACTTCGTCCGCGTGGAATTCAATGTTGATGTATCTATATGTAAACATATACATATATCTGAGTGAAAAACGTTCCGCGCAAACCGTACATTTTTCCTGGATAAAAGCCTAAGTGATGTTCCAAACTATAATCTATCTCTGTGCCAAATTTTGTCCAGATCTGTTCAGCTGATGTGGAGTTACCTGGTGACAAACGTCCATCCAAACATTTGCATTGATAATGTAATGATTTTTTTTACCCTCCGTAATTTTTTTGTAATAAATACTATCCCATATCCTACCGAATACCTTAAAGAATAAGTGTACAAAGTTTAATGATGATCGGTTAAGTAGGTGTTACGAACGCCCCCCCCCTTACCCCTTCAAACCTTTTTTTTGAAAGACTCTGATAATGATAATTTAGCAGATAATGCAGCATATTTCCTTTCCTTAGGTCTAATCTATCGATTTACCAAATTTCCTCAAAATCGGTTTAGTGATATAGGCGTAAAAGCGTAACAGACAGACAGACAGAGCTACTTTCGTACTTAAAATATTAGTAGGGATTACGAAGAAAAAATAACTAACTTATATATTCAGTTATTTTTAAATTAAGTATTACCTAACCTAAATAACTTAACTCACGCTTAATTCACGTGTTTTCGGTGTATGTACCGACTAGTTTCAGACCCGTCGAGTCCTTTATCAGGGCAAGTGTGAGTGAAATTGCTGGGCTTGATTCGCGGTCGCGTCACGCTGTACATTTTTATAATTGAAGAAATGTCTGGTTTAAATGTAAATTTAAGCCACATGAATAAGAGAATCGATGAGAAATATCGATTAATCCAAAAAAAAGCCTTTTCCTAAAACTAATACTGAAAATGTCGATACACATAAATGCAAAAAGACGCTTTATAAATACAAAAACTCTTGAACGTTTAAAAATACTGCCACAAAATTTAACATGTATAAGAATGTCATCGCCATCGGACGTGAAAAATCTCAATAAAATTTCTCGTAGCGCGCTAATGCCGCGTCTGGCTAACAAACTCTTTATTCAGCTGCACCGGGTCTTAACAATTGCCGCTTATTCCAGTCACAATCCAGTTATATTTGCTAAAGAGCCAGTCGAATATACCGAGAGAGCTTTAAAAACCTCCCTGCGACTTTGGATTTGGAATTCCGTTCACGCGATGTGGCTGCGCGTTCCGTACGTGCAACCGCCATCTTGCGTCAACCGATGGTACTCTTACATGGCTAATATAGTTTAGCAGGAACGGTTTACATGAAGATATGCTAATAGCACAGGCTAAAAAAGGCCATAAATATAAGCTTTTGCCATTCCACCTTTTTTATAACGGGACTCTTTATTATGAATTTTCTATTCGTGAAACCCTGCTCGACGGTGTTTGTTATCTATATTTTATGTTATAAATGTCAAATTCGCACATTTTTATTAATTTCCTTATAAACTATAAAACAAAAAAGAAAATTATAAAGCAACGTTCTTTTCTTGTCTATTTGATTGAGGGTTTTGCCTACGGATTTAACATTACTTTATATCACGGCAATTAAAACTCAGTTTGCAACCAAATACGCGATAAGAGCAGTGAAAATTAGAATTCATGAAAATGTATTAAATTGTGAGAATCCCAGAAATATCTCATAGTGACTACTATTTTCACTAAATTTTAGAAGTAAAGTTTTCTTAATTTATATGACGTACTATATTAATATAAAAAATAAAACTACTTGTACGCTTAAATAAATAACTTCTTCGACTATTTTTCTTGATAATGTTATAGCTACAAAAGCAAAAAGAGACATGTATCATATTATTTTAAAAGAGCAAATTGTAAATCGTAATAATTATTATTGAAAACATAATTCGAATTCTGAAATACGTTTGGCAGATCGAATCGACGGTCCCGCTATGTAAATACACCCTTAGCCAAATACAAAGGACGCCTCAGAATAGGTAATGCGGTAGGTAAAGAAAACATCGAATTTCCATGCGATTCAGATCTTCATCTACATGACTAGCGGTCTCGAGATATTATTCCAATAAGACAGGATAAAGTTAATATGTATTGCATGCGATTGCTTATATTGGAGACATTTTCATTAAAACCAATCTGAGTCAATGATGAAGTTGGACATTTCCAGTGACAATTATAATTGCGGAATGAATTGTAGTTAAATATTTTAATAATCTAAAACTATTATAACGACGAAGAAACTTGTTATAAAATGTAATTGGATGCCGGATCAGTTGACGTTAAGCAACCCGCTGCTCGTTTGCCCCCTTATTGTATATACAAAAAAAAACTTTAATACTTGGTATTAAAGGAGCTATTCTTGATTTGTTACACTTTTGAGCCCTGCGTCCGGCTGCGAACGTTTTTTAAGTGATGATAAAGATAATTATAATGATGAAAACTATTACTGATGATTAGCATTTCACTGGCTTTAGTAGCGTTCCTTAAAATATTCCCATAGTCTTAAACTATATAAACCATTTGCCCAAATAACTTAGAGTTTTTCTCTGGAAACAAGAATTCTGACGAACGTCTCTCGAACCGAAAGATCCCCACTGTGCCTTTCTTGATAAAGAACAAATTTATCTTTTATCTTTTTAAAAGTATCGAGTTCCATGGAATAACGCTAGTCCATTTATTTTATGCTCACGCTTTGTCAATTTCACATGTACATAAAAATAATGAAATATGAACTATAAAGATCTGACTGCACTCGAGACACCCGAACCTCATAAGGGGTGGGGCGAAAATCGTTTTTACGGAAAAGGAATCCCATCCATCAACAAAGAAAATAACGATTCGCTCGTGCCTCAGACAAATGATTGACAGTGAACGAAGAAAGGAATAAAAATAAGAAGGAAAAAACGAAATGATTCCTTATTCAAATTTTCACGGCGTTCGATTTTTTCCTTTGTCGTGTCTACGTTCAGTTTTGTTTCCATTTGTAATTTGTCGGTTTGCTCTTTTCATAATAACGAAACGTTTCTGTTGGAGCGTGACATTCTTTGCCCAACTCGGTCGATATAGATTTGTTATAATTGGTAATAATGTGGTAGAGAAATCACAACAAATTATATTCTTTCATATTCAGTAACAACTTCGCAAATAATCATAATAGTTTTATACTGGCCTAATTTAATAGTAGGTACGTAAGCAATCTACGATAAATTTACAAATTGATGACTATTATAATTGCAATTTAAAAGCAGATTACAAAATTTGTGAGCAAGCGATGCGTGTATGTCCGAGAACAAATTATTGTTTAAATCCTAATAAACAGTGCGTCTTTTCTTATAAAAATTCTGAGCAAATTTATATGAACAAAAGCGTCTTCAATCGCTTATCAAAATTATTGTAAACTTCATTTTATCTAATGATCTGATCGTGATTTTCAGCCGTTTAATACGAGATTTGTACACGTACTGATGATATAAATTAGGATAAATTTATAAAACTTATCCTAATTTATACTTCTCAACTGCTCTCCGTGACCTAGTCCCGATCAGCTGTTCCCGACAAGGAAACGAGGACACCCACGTTTCAGTTTAAACTCTGTGACCTTGTTAGCTAATTCATCCCCCACACCCCTACATAATTTGCGCTTAGCGTAAAACTGATTACCTCCTCTCAACCAGTAGACATTTTTGTCCCTCTCGCGCGACATCCCTCTCTTTCCCTCCCATTCATGAAACGTTTAATTATACCGCCTCGGAACGGCGTTATGCGAAAGCGAAAGTGGGAAAGTTTGATTGGACTTTTCCCGGCTAAAGCGAAATGCTCCATTTACGATAGCAAACTGTGGCACGATGTCACAAAGTGAGTCTGTTACTTTATAGTTCAGTGTTGTGTTCTTTTTACCGCGAAGAGTTTTTATTTAATTTTAATTTTGTCAAATCCTAAAATTTAAAAACTGAAATTTATTTTGTCAATTCCCCGTAACGTTAAGGACACGCCACGTTTTCTGGTAGAGAGTCTTACTAACAGTTTTATTGTACGTTTAATAATAAGCAGCAAATTATAGCAACAACTGAAACCTACGTACTGCCCGTAATGATTTATCGTAAAGAATTAACTGCACAGTTCATCTGCACCGTTTTATCGAACGTGCGACGTATACGGATTCTTCTAAAATTACTTATGCGTACAGATAACGAAAAATGCCTGTTCTAGGCAAATGGCCATTACAAAAATCATCCATAATGTCATAAAATTCAGTCCATATTATCTCTTTCGAATCCGGTTAAACTATTTTACAATATAATTTGTATGATCCTTACATAAATTTTGTCTCATCTGATTTTAGATCTACGACTTATAATCAATTGTCTTCGTGATACTTATGCAAAGTGTTTCCTATGGATATTTTTACCTGTAGAATATTAATGTATAATATTAAATCTTAAAAGTCAAGCTTTATTTTTTTTTTTTCAATTAAAAGACAATCAATTAAAAATGATGATTTAATATTGCATGACACCATCAACTTACTTTGGCCAGTTTCTAATGCCTTAGCGTTTTCCGCGTCGACGTGAGGCGAGAGAACTGCTAAACGTTCGTTTGTCCTCTCGCTCTTTATCTTATACAATCTTAATTTTGAACGTGAAACGTGAATGTTAAGGCAGGTCGGGGTCCATTAGACCCCGGGGGTAATGAGTCTGAGTCAATAAGGGGAGGGATATACAATGGAGTAACAATGACACTTGTTGACTTTAAATGTATACAAATATAAAATACTAAGTAATTAATTGACTGCTGCGATTTGATTTTATAACATTTATAGAATATGGGTTCTTTTGATACTAGATATTAGTTGTAGAAGAATCGCACAACGTGACTAGGTCCCCCACAAAACGAGCCAATCTGGATGAATATCGTTAATAGCAAACCTGAACCTAAATAAGAACGTTTTTACTTATCACAATAATTTTGTCTTACGTTTGTAAGGATTAGAATTATGGCAAATAACAGTAGCAAAGCTTAATATCGTGACAATATCCTATTGTGTAACGTCGGCTAATAATACAGGTCTAACAATTTCATGTCAAATTGCTTTTAAAATAGCAATATTTATCTGTTCTTTCTTTCTTTATTAGTAAGTAGCAATGTAATTGAGCTATTAGAGTCGTTCGACCTATTTTTATGCTAATCTGAAATTATTGATTATGCAAATTCAATTGAAATTCACTTTTAAATTATGCTATGGTTTTTTTAAGCGAGTTATTTAACACATTATTTTAATCACAAATAAGAATTATTTTTTGAAAAAAATTAATCAACGTATATATGTCATATAATAGTAAGCAAGCTTAAAATTTGTAAGCGTATTCGAGACCAATACATGTAAATACTCGATACTCGTTTGTTATGTTTTATGATACTTAGTATTTAGAAGTATTCAGCGAAACCAAATATCAAAACGTGTTCCAGTATATACATACGCTTCACTTCTACAACTCATGCTATTCTGGCCGCTACGTACCGAATAGTCAATTTAAAAAGATATAAGAATGTTTATGTTTTATTTATAGAAAAATCCTTACATTTTCAGTTGACACAGGATCATCCCTTCGAATCTTCTAAAAGTGACCTTATTAGCCAGGATCTGAGAACGCGCGAGTCGAATTATTCAGTAATATATACATCAGGAATAAAGAAATCTATACGTATATATTGTATATATATTACACGTGCTACTTTCTAAATCCTTCACAGTGAAACGAGATGGGACAGGGAGGCATCATTCCCCAAACGCGGGTGGCAAGGGGGATCCCCCGGCCCTCACCGATAGAATGTCTCCACACTGAGGCCCCTCAGAAGGAAGGGTTACCTTGGGAGCGGAATAGAAAATAGAACATAATAAAAATTCAAAATATACCCCATTCTTTGGAGGCACCAATTTACCCGGAATACCCGAAGGATGGGAATATTTTCGTTTTCCTTTGAATTTATATTTCTCTACGCTTGATGTTCGACGTTTAGTGATCACGTATGATTGTGGTGCGTGGAGCCCTCTACCGACATGATCTGCATACGTATTACGTGTGGGTAATGAAGCGTTGCATGTAATTCCATTACTAACATTTATCATTGACATAACTCATGCGACTGCATTACGAAAACAAAACTTCTTTATTAATTAAAGTAAACACAAACAAATCTTTTATTATGCAATAATCGTGTTCACATTGAAGTTATGTTATATATGCTGTTATATGTTAACGGTTGCAATAATTTTTTTTTAATGAAAGTAGATGACACGAATAAGCGGTTCACCTGATTAACTATCGCTACCCAGGCAACAAATGATGAATTGCAATGAGTTGCAAATGCGTTGCCATGAACATGATTGATTACACGATATAATTCTAAGTTTTGTAAAGTGGAAGACAACGTTTCTCTTGGATTCGAATTGAAGACTTCGAGTACACTCCAAACGCCGAGTGACCCATACAATTTTTTTTCTATTATTCTAGAGACTAGAATAATTATATGTATATGGATGGAATTCTTTTAAGCATATATAATTACATATTTAAAATATTTCCAGTACACTATCCACATAAAATCTATAAGATTTGTGCGTGTTTTATTTTGTAGATAATTACATATTATTGTGAAAATTATTAAGATGTCGTTAAGGTATGCGTAAAGTAAGGCTTGAAACTATAATTTTCGTAAAGATACTGTTGTGACAAGATTTGTTCTAGATATATGTAGGTAATTTAAAAATGTATGGGAGTATGGACGACGGTTGAAAAAGAAACATGATGAAAATTTTACAAAACTCACCGGTGTGACCCCATGCATAGATATAAGGTTATGAAATAAGTAATCCAAATGTATATCTATGCGTTTAATTTTTTAATTTGTGGTAATAAATTGTCTTTCTATCTTTCTATCTTTCAATATAATAAGTATAAATAAGACTTAACTATTTTATCCAAAGAATACTTACATCAAGCGTATGAATAGAAAAAAATACATTTCGCTACTACGTCTTACATGAAAATAATACACCAACGCAAATACGAAAGCTGTAACGCAATTTATCGTGGATATGTATATAATTTAGCGACACATTTCTATAATATGAAAAGATTAAACTCGGATTTACTTTAAATAACACACAAACATGTTCGAGCATCGAATTTACGTGAAATTCAACGTTCCATAACAAACGGAATAAGGAAATTGTGGTTTGATCTAACATCCTACGTGTCAGGTACGGACTCGGAAAGAAATTCCATTTCGGAACGAAAAATCCATTCAATACAATATATCACACGGTTCTAAGCCCGTTAGGAGTGGAAAGGAATAGCAATATGTGGTGGCTTCTGCGAGGGACAGGGAAGGAATCAAATGTCCCTGCGAAATGGAACGTAAGAAGATTGAATAGAAGTCACTGTGATCGTATACAGGTTACCTTCACGCACACCGACGCGCACATGTTAAGGGGAAACTCTTTAACTGTAAATTATATATTTCAATAGTAACACATGTATCTTTTTTAAATACGCGTGCATCTTTTTGTTATTATGTCTGCTTAATTGTTAGAAATCGCGTAGTTTCGCATGACTAGGACTGGAATTATAACTGGAGAAAAATTTCTATATTTCAATGTAGGTAATTTTATTAATTTTAAATTAAATGTTTTCGTTTTATTAAAAAAAAAATAGCGATCTCTTTGTTG
The DNA here is from genome assembly GCA_018246295.1 of Papilio alexanor hazarajatica. NCBI lineage: Eukaryota > Metazoa > Arthropoda > Insecta > Lepidoptera > Papilionidae > Papilio > Papilio alexanor. The sequence goes on from DWLR01001322.1 coordinate 12,027, forward strand.
ATTAACACTTGTATCACAGCTTAAATGCTTTTATAGAAAACTATCATAAAAAGAGATGTAAAATATTATGTTAACACCCGTTATTTTTATATAGTATAGTTTGTATATATGGATAAATTCCTTTATTCACTCTTTGTTGCCTCTCTTGTTGTAAGAGACTGCCTTAAGACACTAAGTACACCCTTTGTGTATAAGAATGAAATGTGAATAAGTAAATAATTTTTTCTTAAAAAGTAACAATTACAGTAAAAAGTTCAATGAAACATTCACAGTTAATAAAAGAACTGGTTTTGAACTTGGAATATAATTAAAGATTATCTATTTAGCCACTCTGAAACAACATCTCAATCTACGCAATATTAGATCGAAAGTTACCATAGCCTTAACAAATAACAATGTGTGCGCAAGTACACTAATACTAGGGAAAATTCAGATGAACCGTACAGAAATCACACACACACAACCAAAGAAAAAGGCTTAGATCACGCACACAAGTACAATACCGTGTCTGTATTTAAGAATCTTATTTGTCATTGCTGTGTGTGCGAACGCTACACGGTGCCCTTGGGTTCCGCACACAAATGCGACTTTATTTTCTTGCAACTTGTTATTTGTTGAATATTTGAATATTGTACTCTCCGAAGCCGTACATGTCTCCTGTTTCATAACCATGTGTCTTATTGCATTTAGGTAAAAGCTAAAACGAAAATTTAATAAAGAATTGTGATAGAATGTAGGAATATATTTTTCCTTCATATTTTATTCCTGCACACAGACAGGTCTTATATGAAAAGAAATGATCGTTTGTAAACATACTTTTCACATATTTTATTCTCTCAGGGTAAATGTGGATGTCAATTTTTGTTCACACTTTCCAGCGTCCTTATTGTCACTTAATTATCGTCAATTAAGTGGTGATTAGCTTGGAAAGTTTTCATTTGTTTCACGCTAGGTTTTCTAGTCATTTTGGATTACTTTAAAATACTTTAAACAATTTGCTTCGATAAATTACATCTATCATTATATACCTAACTTGTATTTAATTAAAAAATTAAATAATAAGCCAGACTGACTTTATATGGTGGATATTCCGGAGAAAATACGAATCGATGACACCTCTCTTCAAAATCAGTCCAGTTCTTCAAGCTCTAGGAGGTCACAATGGAATGGATAACACAATGAATATCATACATACCCACATACATACATACCATACATACATATACAAGCAAAAACACATATTTTGATTGTATATGTAGGTATGTATTGAGTCTCAAATAATTAAAATATAAGCGAAAGCTTGTATTTCTAGATCCACAATAAATCATGCGAATTTCGAATAGTGTTATCTTTTTACCCCAAACGATATAGCGTCAGACTCCATTTTGAAAGAATTTTCTAATTATATCTACTTTTACTAGTACCAGAAAATTCTACAAGAATTCGACTGTCGTAAACGTGGCTTAAAAAAGACGATCTTTTAAAGAAAGCTGTAGCTTTATGGGTATAAATATGTCGACTATATATACGAGTATATATATATGTTTATCTTAAGACATACAACAAAACTAGGAAGGCTTTTTATGTACTCGCCACACGGAATTCCGCGTTCGAAAGTTAACGTTCCTTGTTCCGACTCGATCGTGCCGCGTTGCATGCTTAAGCAAGATTATTTACTTGAGCTAGTACTTGTTTAATTTAGATTTTAATATAAATAAGTAACGACGTGATAATTGTAAAAGCTTAAAACACCTATTTTAACTCTTGATAAATATGAGTCGCTGTCTAAATTTTTACAAGCCGATTTGGTTCGGAATCTGAATGGGCCTTTTTTTATACACGAGAAATATATTTTAGATATACCTCGCACCTCGGTCCTTCAATGAAACACCGAATTATCCATTTATACCTTTATATTTTGCCAATTTATGTGTAGTTGTGGTACTACTGTTAGCTATAAAATTTTCTCATTAAATCTCTATCAACACACTGTTACCAAATCTAAGCAACTGGTTATAAAATATTAGCTGTCCTTTCCACTTCTTTTTACCACTACGCTCTACAAAAAGAGTACCCGTCCCTAGCTTCAGATTGTTCCGGATATTTATTGTGCTAGTAATCACGTAACATACGTTGACCAGCTCGTTTGTTTGTTCCCTTTTACCATAAAAAGTAACAATATATTTTACTTTAACGTCAAGTACTCGAACGAGTGGTGTTAAAGACGTGAACGCGAGTTTAAACTGGTATCGTGTTAAAGATACATTTAGCTGCGTATGTTTCGTGAGCGTCCATGTGATATGTAAATCAGTTGCGTAATACTTCGTGATTTGTGTACCGTCAGATATTTGAGGTATGGTGTAAAATCAGGCGATTTTGTTAACAACTGAACTAAAATGAAGTAATGTTTGACAACATCAGAACATTAAGAATAAACATCGTTTTAGATATTAATAGTATTTGTTCGCTTGTCACAATACAGTCAAAGTAAAATGTTATAATCTTTTTTCGCTTATAAAAGGCAATCTTTACTCACTTGTCACCAAGTTCCAGGATGTGAGCCTTTCAAGTCACTGCAAGATACAATTGCAATGCAATTTCTTTTTCAATGTAAATATTTCAATATTATAAAACAAGTCTTTCGCTTCCGCTATTTGGCGATTTCTATACAGAATATTGTATGATGAAGACTTAGATTAATAATATCGTAATATTTTTTAAGTTTACTACACAAAGAGACAAAAAAAATTATTTTTTGTACATGAGCATATATAAAAAGTCAACTGATCTTACCCACCGTAGTGAGCCTATTTTTGTCGAATATAAGCCTAAACACACAAAAAAGAACATGCGTAACATGTGTTGTTAGTTATACAACTTAAGTGTGACTATCGCCAACATCCAACTCATCCCCTCACTGCCAACTTGTTTTACAACAACAGAACAAATCAACAACAAAGTTCCGTAGTTCCGAACAAAACAGATTCCCTCTCGGACACGTGCTCGAGTTCCGAACAAAACAGACATTAACCTTGAAATGTCGCCTTGCCGCGGTACAACTAATTTCATTTTCCAACTGCGAGCTGTGGAAGTTGTTTTACAATTAATTTACTTTTTTACCTATTTAACATTATCTTCACACAAAAGAAACCGAAAGCTAGTAAACCAATGATGTAAAAGTTGAAGTTAAAAATTTACCAAATTCTCTACACACACAAATAACTGATTTCTATTGTTACAAAATTTCTGTATAAGAATTACATTTATCTTCATTTAAATTTTTTTTTTAGGCAGATTGATTAATTGATTACTAACGTTATAAACTTAATTGCGTATCATTTTTAATAAGACAATTATTTGATATTGCTAATGAAATAACATTTACACCTTCTCACATTTGTAAAAATCGTCATTTACGAAAATTTAGCAATCGGAATAAAAAGGAATTATCTAAGTAACTTTTGTTCAGTCCAACAATAACTAAAACCCCGATTTGGGGTGCTTGATACTTGAGGTGTTATCAACAAACACCGGCGCGACGCGTTTCCTAAGCGCATTCACTGTCAAAGTCTGGATATCTGCAATCGTCTGGACGGGAAGTCCGACGCGTATACTGAAATTTATTTCAATAGAGCACCTCGATGTTCTTGGCTTAGACGTTTGGAAATGGTTATTGAGCTTTAACTCAAAAACCATTTAATACACGGAATATCAGACAACTTATAAATTGATGGCTAGGTATACCATTTTTAAATTAATAAATTACAAAGCGATAGTACCTATAATATCGCTAGTACATGCTATTGCATGAACAGGCCGTTTCAATGAGGTAAATACGACCCCACATAATACACGTAACTATAATTGAAAGAAATAATACGTCGAGTAGAAAAGAAACAATCGCTTGTTTTAGAACTAATTAATATCTACTACTATGAAGCGAGCAATTATTGAAACTTATTTAGATTTTGTATTTAGATACGCTTTTCTTATAGTTGTTTGTAAATGTATAGTTGGTGATATATTTGAAATAGTAGGTGTCCTATCCGTAAAATGCGAATTTTCTCAAAAAAAAATGTTACTTTAATAATCGTTAGAGCGCCATCTCTTAGCCACCGCTGTTAATGGATCAGCTGAAAACAACGCAAAATCTTACTGCTAATCTTACTGCGCATACGGATTTCTATGAATTTATTTTTAAGTCTAAATGTTTCGATATATTTCGAATAAAGTATCATAAATCAAAAATGCGAAAGAAACGGACGCCATAAAGTTAAAGTATTACAGTAAGAAGTAAACAGTTGGAACATTCCGTAGCAATCAATGCGGGGATCGGAACATTTCTATATTGCATTCGCTTGCCAAGATCGCTGAGTATTGGAACGGTGCGATATTTCGGCGGCGTTAACGAGTCGAACATGTTTACGAGGTTGGCACGACACGACGACGGAACGACGAACACCCCTCGTAGATAATAACAATTTAAGTTTCCAATTCTGTAATGGGTGATTTCGTAAATTTACACTGTTCGGGTGATTTCATTCAGATTGGAAGTGCTGTTGTGACATAAAATATATTTATTTTCGTGACTGCTTACAGGAAAGTCTTGCGTCTAAAATCTTTCACGCGTTTCATCGTATCTAATTAGGACTGAATGGTAAACCGCAGGTTTTACTTGTAGTGTGTGTATGTGTGTTTAAATGTGTGTTTAATTAATGTGTTCACTGTTTGTTTCGAACTTTCAAGAAATTTTGTAGTTTTAATAGTAAACCAGTATTCCAAAAGTCAATCATCAAAAACAAATAAATTCAAACGACTGTTACAATGATCCTTTGTCACAAATTAGATTGGAAGTGGCTCCTTATATAGGAATTCAGTTTTTTACAGGAATAATTACTTATGACACATTGCAAGATCTTGTATAACCTCAAACACAATAGCGTGACTAACTACCACTGCTCAACTAAGCACCATCATTATATACTAATTGTATTAACAACCGTATGATCGGGTGACCGCACCTGCCTGGGTGCCCCAGAGGCTTGGCCTACGCATTAATTCAACAACAATTTACATTCAAAACGTTATCCGTAATATGTCGGTCTATACGTCCACTTTAAGGGCCTTCTGTCTATCTACAAAGTCAATAGCGGCTAACAAGTATCCAACACTCGACGTTTGACATTTGCTGTGTCCATTTTTTTTCTATTTCCACCGCTCGTAATTGACAAAGGTGGTAATTTGTTAATAGCAGCCAGTACAAACATGTGTCGTCTAACGGTCTGATTTTATTTTTAATCTGTAAAGAAAGTAATGTATCAGTAAGGTTCGTCTGATTTTAATTAATGTGTTAAATGTTTAGATATTGCAAATGATAAACAATAATTGTCTACTTTATGGATAAAAAGCCACCGCAATATGCCAATTTTAATTGATGGAGGGACGAAAGTATGCGTATACAAAGTTACATAAAAATATTAAAAAGTTAATATAAGTCGAAATTAAAGAATAAATATGTATATAAAGTGTTTAATTGATGATATCGGTTATGAAATAATTATTTGAAATTTGTAACCTCTTAATTTTTTGTTAAACTTTATTAATTCTTTTTACAATTTAGCATATAAGATGTTGATCCTAAGAAATGATGTTACATTACGTTTGTCTCATGTTTTATAACGTCTCTTGATATTTATTTTTTATTTTAAGATTTAATTATTAAATAGATTAGCAACTCCTTTTGCAAGAAATACAAAAAAAAAAACTAATTAACAATACCATCTGTGCGATATCCAATCCATTTCCCCGTATCAATTTCATATCTCCTAACGAGAATCATTAAAAGATTCTGAAGTAATTGCGGGCTTAAATCATTGGGATATCAGAAATGCCACCGGTTTATTTACTGCCCTAACAAGGTGCCCTCGAAGCTCCAAGAACGCAGAAGCGAACGAACAATGAAAACTATACAATTATAAATTATCAGGACAATGACAAAAACGGCCACACAGGCTCACTTTGTTCTTTAGATAAATTCTAATACCATAATTGGCGCCGACGCCCTGCAGACCCAGGAAGTGCTGCATCGACTGATTGTTTATTTTTGTGCTTTCTCTGTTGAAAGCATTTCTTATTCATTAACGTATTTTTTAATTTCTACAAAATAATTACAAACTTGTAATACAATCTGGTTGGTAATGTTATCTAACTGTATATGGACACAGTATGCTTGGTTTGCTGCAATGGTCTGTTACATCTATTTAAAGTAAGAAAATTGTTAAGAAAAAATCGATCTTTTCATGTATCGTATGATCCCTAATAGTTCTAATAAGGAGGCACTTTCGTGCAGCAATGCTTGGAACTCCTTCGTTAACATTTCATTCTCTACATTGAGTATATCGTATTAATTAAGGCTAATACACGTTCGTACACGACAAAGTAAATAAATAGGGAAGACGACCCTACGGTCGTATTTATTAACGACTTATTCTTACTCGAAACTCATCAGACAAACGGCTCATTGTTAAAAGGTTCTTGCTACAAATTTGCACTGAGACTTATTCGTAATCTAAAAAATTAAACACTTATATGGCGTCAATAAATCTAGATTGATTCTTTGAAAATTAGCAATCGATGCTTTGGAACTTTTAATTACAGAAGTATGACATTAATAGAATATATAAAAGGAGCTCATTTTCCGTAACTCCATATGTATGTATGTATGTATGTATATATATATATATATATATATATAT
>DWLR01001323.1:0-18774 GCA_018246295.1 Papilio alexanor hazarajatica
GAGAGACCAGAACGCGCGAGTTCCCGAAGGAAGGCGCACTAGCCTCTCTCCAATGCTGGCCACGTATTCCGACTTTGTCTTGGCAATAACTCTTTTGACAGACCTGGAAGCAGAGTTATACTCCTTTTTGAGGACACCGGTATTTACATCCCTAGCCGCTGACGCTTCGGCTCAGGCTCGATAACAATCCTGCTTGTAGCGTGACGCTAATTTGCATGATCGAGTAAACCAAGGCCGGGAACTGCCGCCGATGGACACTACAGACGATGGAATAAAGAGTTCCATACCCTGAAGCACCACATCAGCAACAGAAACGGCAACGGCGTCGGGAACATCCACCTTGAAGCAGACGTGCTCCCATGGGTAGGATGCATAAAAAGACCGCATCTCGTCCCAATCCCCTGACCTGTAGTGCCACACCCAGGGATGGCCATTCGGTTTAGACCGAGGATGACTCAAGATGGGCACGGTAGTCCGGATCAGGCAGTGGTGTGACGAGCCCAAGGAGGCGTCGACAGAAACCTTATAGCTGTCCGGATGTGAGATCAACAGAGAAGGTGTATGATCCTCCACTTCTGGGATTCGCGTAGGTGAGGTAACCAGTTGCGTTAGATGATATGCCAAGAAAAAGTTGTGGACAGATCTCCCCGTGTGGTGGTACATGAACCAAGCCATTCGGCGTGGTGGGCATTGAAGTAGCCGAGTACCACGACTTCTGCGCTTGGGATCTTTTCCAGATCGGACTCTGTGTCAGTTAAAAATAGCAAGGCCGGCTTGGTCGTCAAAGTTGGTAGTGGACGGTTTCCAGGTTGGAATAGAGTCCCCTGATATTACAGAAATCCACGGCAAGGGTGGCAGGAGCTGCCGAAAGTCGCTAACTACGTTTGCGTCGTCCTGTAACAGCGAGCGGAATTGTGCCCTCCCCAGAATACGCAGGGCAACCCGCGCGCTTACGCCCGTACACCGGAGGGGTGTCTGGGCGCAAACGCGCAGAGGGGGATTCTCCAAAACCGGTGGTTCTGGTACCCCCCTGGGGTAAACTCTCTTTAAATCCCACTAACATGCTGCTATAAAGGGGAAGGGAGGGGGGATCGGCCTCCGGCACCTCACTCATCAGACGAAACGCGGAATTACTTCCACTTTACGCCTGTTTTCTGTATTGTGGTATTTCACCGGTCGAGCGGGCCATTCGTGCACCAGCAGACGCTACTGCGGACTCTACCACTTATAAAGCGTATAAGTTTAGTTGGAATGGTAAAATAAACACTAAATTACAGCTAAGTCACTTTCAATTTCTTAACGAAAACTATTGAATCTGTCCATTAGCAAACACGCCTGAACATTTTTCATTCTATTATAATACGATTGTCGTAGCACAAGAGGCTCGGGTCTATTGACCACTTGACGATGCTCTGGTGAATACGTCCATACGTACAAAGGACTCAAATCTTTCTGCCATTGGAGTGTTCTTCAGTCTATTGTAGTTTAAGTGTATAAAAAATTTAGGTAGTAATGAAAAGTTTTCTTTTAATTATTATTTGATGAATTATGTATTATTTATATTTGTACATAATTCCAAGTGAAGTTACACTGAAACTTATTTGCACCAAGATCATATTCGAATGTGATTTTTAAAAGCAGTCACACACAGTGATTGATAATTGAAGAAAAAGTTTGTTGAGATACTTATATTTCTAACTAAATGTATGTATGTATTTATATGCATAGTTTATTTTTTTTATTAAGTAAAAGGTTCTTTTTATTTCTTCATTTATATCTATATTTTCTAAAATTTAATGCAAAATTAAATTTGTTGGCTTAATTTAACTGTAAGGTCAAAGTTGAGATTCGGTTGAAAAATATTATTTAACAAAGATTTGATTAAGAATGGATGGGTCCCCCATCAGGGTACAGTAAAAGGTCATTTTACGCTACATTCATTGAAACTCACTTAAGTTTCAAACAATTGGATGGATTAGTTTAGAAACACATAGAAGACAAACATACAAATAGTCATATTTATTTACACAGGTAAAATCAAATAGCTAGTGAGAAATTAATACGTATTTTAGAGTATTTACAGTAATTGGTTCTGATTAAAAAAATATTTTACTTACAACCACCCGAGCAGGTATTTTGTACGGTGTTATCAAACATTATAGGCCGTTAGGTAAAACTTTGAACGATAATGTGTTGCCATTACGATACCCCTCTGCAAGGTGTCTGTCGTTTATCCTCCGGCGTAATTTTCTATTCACGCTAAAGTAAGATATTAGGAAAATGTTCGCAATAAAGGTTTGTGTTCGAAAGATTTGCGCGGAAGTATTTCTACGCTTATATTTTTTTAATAATGTAATGATATTTAAAAAAAATATCTATAACGCTACATTCCCGCATAATCAATTATACGAGTATTGTGTTTAGCTACCTGGAAAGCTGTCCGCGTCAAAAACAGCAGTGTTTTTATACTGAATTAATTTTCTTACGAACTTACTAAAGTAAGTATTGATATAGCTTAAATGTTTTCATTGACATTTACTTAAATATTCGAGACGATCGATTTTTTTTTTGTGCTTAGATAACCTCTTGAAATATTGATAAGAGCGTGTTGAATGACTTCGTGAAAATAATACATCATTCAATAAATATTTTTAATAATCTCAAACTTTAAATGCCCTCGTAACATCAATAACTTATCTACGTTACTACATCTTTTACAATATTACCAGAACAATGACGAAAATTTATCTTAATAAAGCGAAAAAGATTTATAGGACAGCAAAATTTTCCTTTTACACGATTCATTATATTGTTAAAGGATAATTTGTTTGTTTTTTTTTTAATAAATTTACTGTCTCGACCGCTGAAAGTTTATTATTTCCTTATTTCCCTTTATAGTTCACAAAAATACAAACGCTAAATAACAAATAAAAGATCTGAACTATAAAACGTCGGAAAAACTTAAGCGAATGATAAAAAATATACTGTTCATTATACCAGTATAAATCAAACCGTTATTAAGCCGCATCTATATGAGATAAAGTTAAAATAAATGAGATATTGAAGTTTTTGAGAGCTCAACGGAAACTGGTAACGATCTGAACTTGACATTCCCGTAGGCGGGGACGCAATTACCTGCCACTTTTCTACGTCGCTGATTTATTTCCTCATTACGTGATGTACAAAGGTGTTAATACACTTCTTTTTTCACCGATGCTGAAGAATTTATGTAACGCGTTTCTTTACAAATTACGTGTGTGGATGAAGAAATAAATAGAATTTCCTTTTATATTACAGTGATGGGTTGTAATTCCTGTCATATGTAGACGTTAAATAAAAAAAAAATTGTGCTTGGATCGAGATGTTCTAACTAAAATGGTGGTTTTGGAAAATTAATAGTTTAAATTATGACGGGATATTGTAGATGTCTATTTGGCGCAATCCAAGCACACCTCTCTCACCTATTCTACATCCATATATCTACGCATAATATATGTTTGACGGTTTCGGGTACTCGTTATGTCGCCTTTCTATTGGAAGTCATTAAAAGTCAAAAAAGTCGATAAAAATTTTTTGGGACATCCCCTATCAACACTGCCACTCACTCAAGAATTATTATAAGTTAATAATGTTATAAAAAAAGGCGTCAAAATTGTAGGGAAGAAATCATTTAGTTAATGTAGTCAAAGATTTTCTTCCAAATGGAATATTAAATATTTAATGACTAAAAGTATTGACCTTACTTATTTTAATAACATTACTCGAAATGAAAATCTATTAGAGACAATTCACTTTAAAGTCCAAAGTAATTAAATATTGAAAATTCTATCTTGAATATTAAATTCATACAATTTAAGTAATGAACGATTACTTTAAAGTTACTAAAATAGAAACTTAGTTTGAAATCTGTGATAAATTAAGACTCAATTACATTAGTTATTTAATGTTCTTTGATTTAAATTAAATATTACATATAATTAGGCTCTCAAGACTAAGGCCCTTATAAACTTTAATAATGTATAATTTACAGGCAAATTTCTTTAAAATTAGGCCTAGGCTTCTTGTCGGTCACTGTCTCGTTGTCGTTGTCTTGATCACAACGTGTAGTACAAACATATATATAAGGCCGGAAAATTTAATACAAAAAGAACAAGCAATAGTTTAATTAAAATAAACAATAAAGCTGACTGGCTGTATGACGATATCACACTGAGAAAGAATACGAATCGACTACACGTTTCAAAATCGGTCAAGTCGTTTAAGCTACAGGGGTCACAATAGAACGGACTTACAAAGATGTATACATTACCTTCGAAAAACATTATTCTTCTGTAAATCGGGCAAAAATACCAAATCTCGCGGGAAAAAAACAGTTGTTGGGGAACGATGTGAGTGTGCTGAATAGCGAGGATGTAAGGAGGGCATGGGAAGAGGCAAGCCAGTCTGTTGCACAATTGTACCGGCTCGATCGATGTACCACGACCTTACAGAAGACAAGTGTCAAGTAGAAGTATATTATGCTACTGCTTTGAGCACAACTTAACTAACAAATAACAGTCACAATTTAGAAACATGTTACTTATAAAAACAAGTTCTTATCTACTAAACATCGAAAGTTTATACTCGACTTCAAGCGTTATATGTTTACCGCTTGATACAACTTGAATTGAGCTTCGTTACCTTCGACATAAGATACGGTAACTTTGTAACTTTAGTACGAATATCGTCGGATAATATTTACTTAATTTTGTTTAGTCGCACACGGATCTCTGACGGTGAAAGAGAGTTGTGAAAAATCTAAGATGTTACTTTTCTTACTTATTATTTGAATACAAAGTCTAAAGCAAAAATTATTACATCACTGTATCAATGCTATTATGTACCACGGTGTTAAGGGTCCTTACAGAATATGTGCTTTAGTACACTCCATATTATTATTTCGAAAATATCGAGCAGTCGTTATACGTATTTGTGGCATACGTTGCGGCCATAATCTGTCACGCATTATATAGGTCGCACTATCTCGCATTGTGTCGCATCGCGTCGCGTTTATCGCTCACTCATGAATAGAAATCTAAGTGTAAAATTCTCCCTTATTAGAAGGTAAATGTCGTGCTCCATCATATTTAAATCTTATTAAAACAATTTATAAGGTTATTACGGTCGTGCTATAAGCTTTCTGAAATAAAATACTGGTTTAGAAATATAAGTAATCAGAAATTTTTTTTTAATTGGAAAACGTAGAATATAATTTATCATTTAAATTAGAATCGTTATGACGATTCCCTTTGTAATTACAAGGGTCGCGCGAAGTATTGTTGTCGGATCCACGCAATTAGAACTAAGCCTTTAATCGTTCTTTTCAGTTATTTTTATATCAGTTGTTTTGACTTTGGATCGTTACAACAAAGTATTTGCAGATTCAGGCAGATTTTGTTTTGTAATTTACATGGCCTAAAATCTTGACCATTTCTTGTTCACATTTAATTTTTACCATCGATTATTAGAATAACCTAATGTTGCCGTGTTTTGGAACAGTAACACTAGGAAATTGTGACGTTGAGTTGAGTTGAAATTCTCATTTTTCCGTCATATCGTCGTAAAAATCAACCATTCATTCTTTCGTTAAGCATTTTAGGATGTGCCTAAGAAATCATCAACCATTTCATTCAATCTACTTATCATATTTACATGATAGCAGGCGCCCTTTAGGCGTAGTCATCATTCTATATTCCTTGGTTAGAGCTTAGGGTATAGACTCAGTTGAAAAGAGTGGCGTGAAGCAATAAAACATGTCTAGAGAAAAAAAATTCTTTAGAATTTTCGCTAACTATTTATAAAAAAACAGTGACACAATATTCGCCCGTTCAAGTCAATTAAATAAGGAAAGGAATTAAAAAATAAAAATCAATTGGAAAAAATCTATAACAAACAGACGGGCGTCTGTGACACTCCGGGGAAGATTACAGATCGAATGGCGGCACCTTGCTCTTCAAAATCGGTCTAGTCGCTTAGGCAGGACGTTACAATGGAACGGACATACATATGTAATACGTATATAAATATTAATAAGGAATCTTAAATGTTCAATGTTTTTAAAAAATGTTTGTTCATTCGTGACCGTTAAATCTTTGAAATATAATTCTTAGAACACAAAAATTGCAGATTCACAACAATAAAAATGGCTTCCATTCGTTAAATTGATAATTACGACAGTCGTTAGGACGGAGGAATAATTATTTACTTTGTTTCATCCATTGTTCTTTTTAGAATAACTTTTTTCTTTTCTACCATAATTATTTCGTACTTGAAATTGAAACCAAAGGTACTTGTTTAATTTTTTTTCTCAATCCTTAGTAACCGTAATTACTGTGTTCTTTTTAACAACTTAATTTGTCTAAATTTTACTACACAATGTTTTTATTTGGGACTGAAGTACAGCACGTTTTTAATCAATTTTCGTAAACAGGAACTGCCATCTTGTTTGGAGCTCAATTCAAAAGGACATGAATTACTGTGAGTAACAACGGTAGAGCTAAAATAACAATCAATTAATCGCTGTTTTATTGCCATTTCATCAGCACTAATTTAGTTTTTGCTGTAAATATTTTTTGGGCATAAATAGTCAATGCTTATTAATATAAAAAGGAAAGATTTGATTGTTCGTTTTTTCAATAGTAATGTTATGTAAAATATACAGTAGAAATGAATAGTTGAGCATTCCTTAAGAAATAAATAGTTTCGTTTTTGTCTCGGAAATATGAAATGATTCAGAATGATGTATAGATGTGCAAGTAGAAACTCTGCTTTACGTTGGTTACATGAAACAAAATACTTGAACGCATCGAATTCGTCCGCCATTTTAAATATGTGTATCGTGGCCATTGCAGTAATATATCAGTCGTTTTCAAGAAGTCATTTCCTGTGTATCAATTTTATGAGATGGATTCCATAAGCAACATTTACGCCATTGCATTCCGTTCTGTATTTAAAATAATAAATAAGCTGCTCAAGCTATGGAATTGATTAATTCGACATTGGGTGAACATTCTGAGCCATTCAACAGTGAAAAAGTGGTTTGCAACATTTCGTAATGGAAATTTTAGTCTTGAGGACGATCCACGTCCAGGTGCAATAAAAAAATTTGAGGAGGAAGAACTTCAAGTTTTACTGAATGAAAATCCATGTCAAACTCAAGAAGAGCTTGCAGAACAGTTAGGTGTTACTCGCCAAGCAATTTCACTTCGATTGCATGCATTGGGGAAAATACAGAAGGAAGGAAAGTGGGTTCCTCATAAACTGACAGAAGAAAACAAAAAACAAAGAGTTGCCATTTGCATGAATTTGTTTTCTCGGTTCAAAAAAAAAAGAATTTTCATAAAATCATTACGGGCGATGAAAATAATATTTAATTATATTTAAAGTAACCTTTATTAAAATCATATATCTAAAGTAAAATATTTTTAACTTTAACATCACTAAAGCGAATCTGAGAGAACGCTTGAGTAGGGTCGGGACGTATCTATGTACGTTTCATTTGTCTCAACGTGTGCCTGAATTGTCTTTGCCTGAGCCCAGTCAGCTCCTATGCCTTCAAGAGGTCCTATGACTAGTCATCTTATCTGGACATCAAAAACACATCTTCATATAAAAACATCTTCTTCATTTATATGGAAAAAGAAAGTTTATTCCGTATGTCATAGACAAAATACCTACCGAATAAAACATATATTGGTTTATTAAGATTCAGTATCGTAACATCAACACAAACCAACAAAGGCTCATACTTATAAGTAGTAGAAAAATGTTTGAATGAAATAGAGTGACACGTGATCATGTATCGTTGCCACTTACATTCGAAAATATTAATACGTAGAAGACATAATGAAATTAGAGTGGCCGCTTCTGGCGGTATTCAACTTACAAAAAAATTGCAAATTTCCATACAATGAGCTAAACTACGCCCCCTTCTAATAACCAAGTAGGGTACTATAGATGTTGCGATAAATTAAAAAAAATCTGTCAAGCACCTCCACTGTACTATTGACTTTTGTTATTCTTGCTGTAATTGTTTTTTTTTCTCAAACGAAATCTTTATTTTTGAATACTCCGCTGTTATAATATTAACCAACCTTTTTTTCATAGACATTTAAAAGATATATCTTATTGGTTATTGTTCCGGTGTCATCGTTACAAGGGTTACGATACGATCAAACCATTATCGCTTTAAAGGTGGAATACCGACAGAAGAGGCCACTGTACATCCAAATAGGTCAAGATGCAATTTATGTAATAACATATTTGTACACATGAGCAAACTTAGACTTGCCTATATTTACACTCGGTCATGCCCACTTCTTGATGAACTACTTCGAGTTATTGTGACATTAAGCGATTGCTCAGATGTTTACGAGGTTCATTCACTATTATGAATTATGTTTACATTCCAGGCTCTTACACGATAGGTACTCAGACCTTTTAACGTGTGTCTTATAATTTATTACTTAATATTTGTTGTTACTAGTAACATTTGTTAAGTTTTATATTAAGCAATACTTACTACTCTTTATTTTCATTTGAGGAAAAGAGAAAATTTGCTCAAGAAATTATTACTACGTTTCGTATTCTGGGAGTGTCCATTTCTCGTCTATTTTTTTTCTTTGTTTTGAATCCTCGTCTAATTTACTTATTGGCCTAAATTGTTTGGAAATTCATGTCATTGTTTATTTTGTATTGGGACAAGACAAATTTGTAGACCTGTATATGAAAGCGCTTTGATAATGTTTTTTTTCCTTATATTATACTCTCTCATCATTTCTATGTTTCTCTCTCTCTAAAACAAAAGAAAGAAATAACTCGCTAATATATTGTTTCGTAAAGGGACATGAGTGTCACGCTTTTGATTTTGCTAACACACTGTAAAATTTCTGTCTATAACGATTTTTTTTAATTTTATGATCGACAATACAATCAGTTTTAACAAGCAATTAAGAAAAGCTCATCTCAATGCCGCAATTTATTTAAGTTACATCTTGTAACTTTAACTAGTTGGGGGGGGGGGGATGAAATAATCTCCTGGAGGACAAATCCCCAGTTAAATCGATGTCTTATGTTGGCACGGACGTGCTACGAATTAAAAGAAGGTTCCGTAAGCTGAGTCGAGACTTAGGCTCGTCTTGAATGACAAAATGGTTAGAGAAATTTGTTCCGTATAAAATGGAGAAGATCTCATTTCTTTCATCGCTATATCTATGCATTGAACATGTATAAAGAAAATTTGCCTTCCGTTTCCTTTTTTTATTCACTAAATCCTTCTAAACTACGCAACGTATTTAGAAATGAAATAGAATAAAATAAATTATATTTAGAAATTTATTTATACCATCATACCTATGATGGTACAAATAAACATGCCAGTAATCTTTGATAAATACTTTAGATTACATACTACTTATATTTTGATATATGATACTACTTATATATTTATAAATAATTTAGATTAGAAGTATTAATGAATATTTAAAGATAAACGCAACTAAAAAAAACAACGGCCGCAACGTAACACGTTCGCGGATTTGTGAGCCGAATGATATTTTAAATTTTAGTTACTAAGAATACGAAAACAATTAAGTCACAACAAAATATGTTTTTTTTTTACTTTAAGCGAAAATATACGACAATGACAGCGGTCCCGCAACATCTCATTGGCTACTCTCATGACAGCCTTTGACTGTCGTGGAACTGAAATTTTAACCAATCAGCACTAAAATATCGTAAGTATCGTATAATGAGATTCATATCTGTGGAGAATTATTCCACTTCATCTCGCTCCATTTTAATGTATCGTAAAATGTAAAAAGAAAAAACAGTCAAAGATTCATTCTAACTACAGACCGTTTATAATTTGCCGAGCTCACAATCAGTTAGTAGCGTGTTTACCAGAATCTCATGAAAATACAAGAAAATGGAAATAAATTTTTTAAGTAAGCAACACAGGAATTTAAAATGTTTAGATGCTATTACATATTAAGATCATCATCTCTCTGCCCTAAAAGAAATATAATAATATATTTAAGTTAACTAATATTAAATTTAATACACTGATTTTGTATCAATTGACAAAAATATAGCAACGAATGTCGAAGAAAACTAATTTTTTTCCTGTTACGTTATGCGCGCTGCCATGCGAAGCCGGGCCGAATCTCTAGTGTTAGTACATGCTATTTGTTACTTATTTGGGATCTAATCAAGTGTTTTATAAAAAGAAACATAAATTTAATTATTTAATAAACAAAATTAACAAAATGTACACATCTACATATTATGGAAATACAAATGTGACAATATCAGAATTTCTCGCTCTAGGCTTCGCCTGTATCGCGCGGAACCAATTAATATTATTTTAAGGATTTATACAGTTACAAGCGAAAGTTAAAAATTAAAATTAGCAAACATTAATATTAGTACAGGGTTCTTTGATATATTTATATGAAACTAAGTTAACGTAAATTTTATGTAAATAAACTTAAATATGTAAATAAGTTGTCACTTTCCCTACGATATATATATAATTAAAATTTATGTAATTATGATTTCTGAGGTCGGAATAACCACGAAGCTAAACTTTTCATATTTAAATTGAAAGAACTACTCACATAAGCTATCTTTGTCTGATACAATTGGTATAAACAGAGACAGCTGTTCCTTTTGTCGTATTACACAGATATTATAATGTCGCACCATTGACAGATCATATTTTAATAATATATCAATTGTGAAACCATTCTAAGACGATTGTATTATCAGAATTTGGGCCAAGTTGTCAAAAAGTCAAAATGTAAAGGACATTGACAGGTAAGTCATGTTTCCGCCGCACAGCAGTTTCAACGTTCCTTTTTGAATTGTGTACGTCGCGTCGTATTGACTAGGCTTTGTTTTACAAGTCTACGAGACACATGTGAGATTTATTTTTATTTTATTGCATATATATGCAATAGCATTCACTGGAAAGACTCATGAAAGAATTTGTTAAAGATTGATTTGGTTTTTAACTAACATTTTATAAACATAACAATTAAGTTTAAAGTGGTGCCATAATTCAACGTTGGTTTTGAACCCATGAGCGCATCATTAAACATTTATTAGGATATTGCCTTATAACCTATTGCGTGAATGACAAAGCGATATTAAAATGCTAATAATACAATTAAATTTATTTCAAACCCCAAAAGCAGTTTTTTTTATTACCGCACGTTCTTAATCAGAATAATTTGAATTGTTTCATAAATTAACTAATTCTTCTTCGACGTTACGATTGTAAACAAGAAAGTTATTGGCGCAGGAGTTACGGAAGAACAACAAATCTTTAGGAAAACTTTCTCTCGGAATGTCAACAACAGTTTTCTAGTTTGTCCTCGAGCGACAAATTCCCCTGGAGGGATTACTCAGACTTGGATATCGGTGTTATTATTGAATCAAAGACAAATTGAAGTGATTTTTTTTTTTACTTTCACAATCTTCTTAACAAGCACTCGTATTTGTTTGCATACGTTTTACAATTATACACTTTTATACTTTTTGGAAAACATATCGCGAATATTTTTTTATAGACTTAGTTAAAATAATTAACATATATCTTAATCACACATATTTAAGAAATTTTGTAAATAAAGCAAGATATATTTTCGTCAGAACATCAAATATAACATTTATTAAGACTGACTTATCCCCTTATTTAAAAGCTATTCTTTGCTTCAACTTGTAGCCTAGATTGTTTTGGACATTTTTCAATGTTACAGTTATTAAGTTCTTTGATAATTTACCGTGTATTAAAATATGTGAAATTCGTTCTTCGTATTATTGTTTATAAGACATTCTTAAACTTTGAAACAAAGTAACAATACACACTTTTAAATTTTTCCATGCGCCAATAGCTAACTGGTTCATATGGTCTTGAATTGAATTGACAATTTTAGTACTATCGTCTGCTACCTCCTATCACAAAATCAAGCTTTGTTGGCATTGTCTTTAACATTTGTTTATGTTTGTATATCAAAAACGTTATGTAAAAATCGAAAAAAAAAACATACAAAGTAAAATACGAAATTTGTTTCGGCAAATTATTAGTAATGATCGTCGCCGATGATATTGTTCCGTGCCCACATAAATGGTAAAGTCGAAGTCACTATTTAATGCGATAACTTAATCTTAACATCGACACGCGACCAATTTTAGCACGTAGGAAGGCTTTAACTGCGTCAACAGTGACCCCAATATGTCAGAAATCGCCTCCAAACGACACAACAATGAGGGGAATGTGCTATGTTTAAGAAATCAACGTCTATTATAACATTACTTCGTATTGTATGGCTTAATATTATTCAGGTATTTTTGAAAACGCTACCTTGTTTCTTTTATAAACGACAAAAATTGTTTCGTTCAAAATATAACGAAATTCGCAAACCATTTATCAATCCCTGTTAATTAAAAAGTTTACCGATTCGTTTACCTTTTGGCTTTGGATTACCGGACATACAAATAGAGAGGTAAACTTCACAAATGTTCCAGGTTGAGAATAATCAATATCTATTGGAAGTTACCGTCTTTATACGGTTATTTTTAACCAATACGTTCCAACGAAAACATTGAACTATCCATTTAATGGATAACACGTTATTTGCGTTAATTATATGTACGTTAATTATACAGACGACCGAAAATGTATACCACCAAAGACCATCGGTACCTTTGACAAAATATAACTATAAAAAGAGACTTAGGGAGTAAAATTTTAGGAATTCAGAAAATATTTTTAATACGAAACCGTTGCCCAAATCAAAATGTTGCAAGAAAGAAAAAATCTTGTACATTAAAGTAACTGACCGAAAATAAATGGCAATATACAAGGGGTTACAAAAATATGAATGGATAATTTCTTGTGACCGTGATTTTGAGCTCCTCTTAACTTTTAGATAAGGATTCACCTTTGAAACATTCACGTGGATCGTGGACGAGATCGTGAGTTCGAATCCCGCCATTCGACTATTGTCGCTTTCCATATACAAGCGTGTAAGATATATTACAATGATAAACATTGAAAAAGAAAAACAATGCAGGATCGGAGGCGCTAATTTATGTGTTACGCTATATAAGTGTGATATAAAGTAATGAGTTATTACTCGATGTTCGTTCCACCTCTTGAAATCAGTCAAGGCCAAATCTAATGATTCCTGCTGCAACCCCGTAATTATACACATACATACACATATTTTCGACACTTATTAAAATTTCTTATTAAGCAGTGTAAAAATATACTCATCTTCCTGCCCTTTTACCACTTGCGTAGGGCCGGCACAGTATGTCCTACTCTTCCATATATCCGAGACTCTACTGTAGTCCATACTGTAACAAATTAAAATAGATATAAATAAAAATATTACTTGAGCACAATCCTACTTCAATTTCTGTGGCGATCAGATCGAAAGCCAATAAATAGGCACTAGTTTACTCCGTCTAGTCACAATTTTTTTTAACAAACGAACGAACAGTCGCCTAAGTGACTGCCACGTATAGAAATCTACTACAAGCATTTCCGAGTTGCAGATACATTGCTTATATTTAATAGATAGAAGAGGGGATAATCAGGAAAATAGACATTCTCTTCTCCTGTCCATCCCCTTCCCTGTCGAATCCTCTTTCCCATCCTACTATTTCCTTATTAGAAAAGGGAAATTTCCCTTATCACAATTTTATTAAACAATGTCAACTTAATATAACCCGTTGCTGTGAAGAATAAACAAATATAAACAATAAACAGTTCTCATTTTTTATTAGAACATACAAAAAAAAATATTCGTTCTTATTGACTGAAATTAAACGCTATTTTGTTTTTCTGTGCGAATATAAGAGTACAAAAATAAAGTGATATACATTTCCAAACAAAGTACTACAACCAATTGGTATGTCGCTTCATTCATTTTATCGTAAGTAACGCCATCTAGTTGGAATAATTAATTACACATTTGAACCACAACTAACTTCCACAATATGTAAGATAAAGTTTAATTTGTAACTAAAAAAAACTAGTGGATGCGTAGCATAAGGTTCAAAAACTAATATAGAAAGGTAATGTTAGACTGTCAATATCTTGGACACACTATTAAAACTAGAATAAATAAAGAAATGTAAAATGCAACATGAACAAACTTAAACGAAACAAATAAATTCACAGTATCCGCATACAAATTCATACCTAGCACACGCCTGTTTTAATATTTTCGTAAAGTGCCATCTATTGAGCAGGCACGATAACCCATGCCTAGCATAAACAACAGATTTTTTATGGCTTACATGATTTTATGTTTAGTACGACATAACACCAATGGATTTTAGTTAACTAATTTTTATTTATAATCAATTTTTATTGATATTTTATACCATTTCATTCTTTTTAATGGTTTCAAAACAGTTAATCTGACATTTTCATAACAAATTTCGTCAAAAAGATTTGTCAATGCGCCAAAATGAATAAAAATAGCAGACTTGAGGGTAAGAAAGTAAAATTTCCTGGCAATTTTTATTCAAATTGTGTTAGACAAAAATAGCAGATATAAGTGCTTATTCCCCATTAACATTAAATCAAGCATGACAGTGTACAAATCTTATTATATGAAAGCGTCGCTCGCGCCCTTATTTCCTAATCAGTACTTGCTTTATAAAGTTGATTGTTAGCTCGGACTGCACAGTTTGCGATAGCAATAAAATAAAATTGTACTGCCGTTGTGAAATTGAATCTGATTTTATTCGAATACTATTCTTCTTGCTTTCTCAAGTAAAGTACCGTCGCTAAAGAGATTGTTTGTTATACAGTTTGTACAAAGGAAACAAAGCAATGTAAAAAAAATTCAACGAAACGTTTTATAGAAAACATCATTTGTTATTTCTATTCTACGATAGGATCACCAATACATATCTATTTCTATACATGTATTGCACTATATTCGCATTGCTGGTACGGAAGCCTTTATGATTCAACCATGATTATACTATTTTTATAGAAGTAGATATACACATAGTTTTATAGGAGTGATTTAAGAACAGACGTGCTGAATTTTAATTCTTTAATAATATTTTTTTTTACGTATTTGTAATATTCGCACGTATAATATATAATGGTGCCGTTTCCCTGTCTTTACATATTCGCATTATATAGTCATATTAATTCTTGGCTTTATACTCTATTGGAGACGTCAAGGAATTTTATCGAGCGGCCTATAAGTTGGTTAAGATATAATCAAATAGGCGACAGCAAATTGACTGACCGGTTGGCGCCGTGATAAGATCAGCCTCTTACGCTGCAGGTCGTGGGTTCGATTCCCACCCAGGACAAATATTTGTGTGCATGAACATGTCTGTTTGTCTTGTGTCTGGATGTAATTATCTATATATGTATGTATTTACAAAAGAAAAGTATTAGTATATGTAGTACATGAGTTATCTGGTTTCTCTAGCACAAGCTCTGCTTAGTTTGAGATAGAATAATAACCTTGTCCTTGAATATTAAAATGATGGCCGTGATAGTTTTCTTGAACATTGATTCTATTTGGTTTCTTTTCTTTTCGCGGTTTCAAGCAGTATTAATGCCGTTGAGATACGATTCTCGAGTATGTGTTACTGAAAGATTGATAGGATTAAAAATAATGCTATAAGGGGAATGTGTGTGATTAGGATTGTAAAAGGTATTCGTCCGTGGTCCAGTTATGTTGAAATGATGAATTAAGACCTTAACTAATCACAATTAACTTAATTATAATCTTAACCTTAAAAATGTTTGAAAAGGGGATTTTCGTAAGTCCTCAAGGGTCTCATTTAATTGATGTTGATATATGGGTAAATTAATGATTTATGCCCATTTTCACCATCAACCCCTAATTTTAAGGGAGCCCGTAAAGAAATTTAACTACTAGTTTCGGTTTCACAACTACCTAAGTGTCTTTAATGACTGTGTAAATGAATTGAATGTATATTTAATATGAAATAGTAATTGTTATTGATAATTTAGATATTTTTGTAACAGTTGATTAAATAACTAACCAACTTTTATTTAAATCGCCACATACTATGAGAGACGGCATTTGTAAGGAATATGTGACAAAGACATCTTAAAAAATTATGAATATACGAGGATACTGTGTTATTTTTGTGGAGTAGAATAGAACACTATTTTGAAAGTCCTTATAACTGGTGTGAATATTAATTTGTATACTTACCAAATCTCTTGGTAAATTACTTCTTGTAAAAATATTTTTGATTCAGGGCACTGATTAATGGAATGCCTTAGCTTAGGGAACACCAAGCAAAAGACAGTTTGTGGGTGCTTTGGTGAAATCGGGCATTAATGACATATAAATAAAATACTTAATTAACCTATGTCGATCAAATTAGTGATATCCTAAAGAAGGCCATATGAGGAGTAAACGGAAAGAGAAGCATGTATGCATTGATTCAATAAAGCATTATTTTATTTTTATTGATGTATTGTTGAAGAGGGGAGGGATGGTTGAATAGAGGTGTGTCAGGATTGCGGCAAATGGAATAAGTAATCTCTGCCTACACCTGTGTTACGAGCGTGTTATGACTGAATTAGTTTGAATTTTTTCTGATCATCAGACTTATATAATCGATTGTTAAAATTACGTTCGTCATCGTGATGCGTACGTACACGATCTATGAATTTCGTAGCAGTAGTATTGCATAAGTTCGTAGCACTACGTAGACTCACGTTCTACGTCAGATGTAGATCTACGCAGTACAACGTTCTACGGCGTAGTATGTGATGATGTAAATGTAAAATGCCACATAAAGTAATAGATTATTGAGGCCCATTATCTAAATTCTGAATTCAATATACGCTTATAAATAATATACATACGCATATTTAATTAGAATGCTAAAATTAAATTAATCTTGTTTAAAGCAAAATAAACGCGACAACGTTCAACAACATTAAAGACACTACATAATTATGAAGGTTCTCTTTTCGACACAAGAACTTATGCCAAAGCTATAAGCAAATTAGTCTGTAATAATTCGCTTGATTTTATTTTATTTTTTATTTTTTCTTGACAGATGATATGAGTTTTTTAAACTTTCGTAAGAATTTTCGATAAAACAATTAATACTGTTTTAATAGTTTTAAGTTTTAAGTTTAGAGTTGATTAATATCAAAGAATATTTAATGGTTTAATAAATAATATTTATCTCGAGGTGGTTTTACGTCAGGCAGGCGGCCGGTCGTAAAACAAAACTATAGCCAAAAACAATAACAGCATGGAGTACAGTATAATCCAGGATATATAGAAGATACTACTGATGAGACTACTGAGATACTGTGGTGACCCTACATAGGTGGGATAAGAGCAGGGTGATGATGGTGAATGATATGATGAACGTAATCTAGTATTTTCTACTTTTTTGGTTGATGTGACCAATTTTTTATTTGTTTTGTTTTTGGCTTTCACACTTTAGTGCGTGTGGCCAATTTAAGGAACCGCTTTTGCCTCTGACTTAATTACTTGATAGTTTTAGAAGAAATCCTATTTAGAAAATTCACTAAATTTCCTAAAACACATAAAATACCAAGATAATAAGCAAATTAAAATAAATTACTTAAATTACTGCTATATTTGAAATAAATACATTTTTTTCTCTTAGTCAACAATTAAATGCAACATTTTACTGTGTTATTCGAAATGTATCTCTAGATTCACAGCTTCCTTGGATCATCTTAAATCTTGGACCGTTTACTTTGACAACGTCTCCTACGTTCAATCAAAATCATTATGTGGAATTTTCGCACGCCGCTGGTCATGTTTACTAATCAGCACAAGCTCTATTACGTACACGCCTCCATAGCGTAGGAGAGCTCAAGTAGCTTCTATTCTACTTTTCTATTCTTTTTATTTCCACGATGTAATCTTTTAACATGAAAAAAAAAATAAAACCGACTTCAAATTTATGTAATTTTATTTATTAGTCATTAAGTTTTTCATAGCCACGGTACAAATCTATTAAATCGATGTACGAAGGCTTGTCTTAAATCTACGATATGTCAATTTTCGGAACCCAAGTTTTAATGATATTTAAAATTAAATGGGGCCAAGCGAATGTCCCCTTTTCAACGAAAAAAAAAATTTAAATCGGTTCATGAATGACGAAGTTTTGAGGTAAAAAAAAAACATTAAAAAAATCAAACGAATTGAGAACCTCCTCCCTTTTTTTTGAAGTCAATAAAATCCCACGCACGTCCCCGTTGCCCTTCAATCTGCAATACTGCCAATATATCTGCGGTTAATCTGATTTTTGTGGATGTCTATGGGGCGTGGAAGGAGGGGATTTATTTGACGGGAGTAGGGGATGAACCACTGCTCGTTGACTTATATTTAAGAAAAAAGGCCACCGTTTGATTTAGAGTACTCTGACTCTCGCACGTAGCAACGGCAGAGTTAAACCGCAGTCGATCAATGTAGCTTTTTATAACGCGAACTGAGTCAAAAATCAATGCGACGAAATTCATAACTTCCTTCGTGATTATCAAGTCGACGTACTACTAGTACAAGAAACTTTCCTTAAACCGACCAGAAGAGATTCGAATGTCCCCAATTATAAAATCGTTAGTAACGATAGGGTCGGCGCCCCTGGCGGTGGCACTATTGTTTACTATAAGAAATCCTTGCACTGTGTACCGATCGAAACGCCCGCGCTAACACATTTAGA